>JAOUQT010078603.1:0-10096 GCA_025769995.1 Xyliphius kryptos
ACAGTTACTTGATGCTGGAATTTGTAGAACATTGAAAGAATTGTTGTTTCATGTAAAGTGATTTTCATGTTGGGAAACAAAAGGGGGGTGGGGAGCGGTCACGGAAAAAGGGTATGGTGCCGTCGTGCATATCCCATGGTTCGGCGGGGGAAAAGTGGGTGGGGGTAAGTTCTTTTATATACTGTATATAGATTATATTCTATATTGTCTTCTATCTGAAGGAGTCTGTCGTTAAATATTAATTCTTTTTTTTTTAAGAATGTGTTGTTTCTAATGGGGCCAGTTTCCAGTCTTCTGTTATTAGTTTATTTAAATACTCTTAACATTAAGACTATTACACAAAAACCTACTCCTGTCATTAATCCCTTCTCACATCTAAATACAGCTGTCACACAATTCTGACATTTTACTTCACATTGACATTCAAGTGACATTCACTTGAAATTATCCATTCACTTTAATCCATTTTTTAATCTTCATGTTGGTCACAAGTTAACTAGTTATATTCTGCATTCTCTGTTCTATTCAACATGATGTGAGTGTTTCTTTATAATGGCAATATGGGTAAATAATTGAGTAAAAGTGTGTTAAAAAGAAAGTTCAACTTTAATTACCTTCAACTTTATTCTATATCTCTTCAAGCCTAGATTTTTTTTTTCAATCCACTATCAGTAATAATTAAAACAAGTGTGCAAAATGATGCATATAAGCAAATCTGTTTCATTCATTATCCTCCGCTTAACCATCTACAAGGGTCATAGGGTAATTCCAGGGCGCCAATCCATTGCTGTTTTTTTTTTTTTTGCTACTGACATTTACATAATACTATACAAAAACACTTTTATCCAAAGCGACTTACAAATATCCCAACTTGGAATCAGAACACAGGATTGATGCAGCACCCTGGAACAATTAGAGTTAAGGATCTTGCTCAAGAACCCACAATGGTAACTTCAGTGGACCTGGGATTTGAACACACAACCTTCTGATTGATATTCCAATATCCAACCACTAAGCTACCATGCCCCCACCTAAGGCCTATAAAGGGAGCTTGTAAGCTTTCAAAAAAAGTTATGTGGTTAGGTTCCAACGCCCTAACCACTGAGCTACCGCTCACTTAAATATAAGTGCTTAATAGCATTAAAAATAATTAAATTTTATTTTTATTTCATAGAGAGGGGAAAAATATTTTTATATACCACAAAGTTAATTTAGTGAACTGTATGTTGGTTGATTTTTGACCAGAGGGTGTGGTCTAAGAGTCTAAGATATCCAGACGTATGAATTATGCAGAATTTAAGGAAGTAATGCAACAATGTATATAAATATTTTAAAGATAGTCTTTTATGAGTATTTGGTGACTACAGAAACAGGGCAGAGTTTAAAAGCCAGTGTCATGCTATTTAAACTCTGGAAGGCATGTCAGTGTATGGAATGGCACACCAACAAAAGGATCTGTGTAACGCAATTTCTTACACAAAACACAGCTGTGCTCTTCTGTGTGTTCGAGTTTACTCAGTACAACAGTACTACCACAGTAACAAAAGCATGCTAATAACTAAAATGGGGATTAAAAAGCTTTGCATTGGGCTTGTGATCTGCACAGGCTTTCCTCACCTTTCTCCATTAATGCAGTAAGATGTTGGTACTCATGTGCTTCCAATTTGCATAAGCAGCTTAACATGTGTACTTGCACTGAAAATAAATCATTGTCATCATCTCATGTTTAAATCTTTTTAGCTTTATTTTCTAAAATTTCTGCCCTAAGAGAGAAAAAATATGAGGAGTACAAGATTGGAGAAGAGCTCAGTCAGCTTTACTGTACTGATGTGTGTTGATCTTTGAAGCTCAGAGCTGGCCTCTCATAGAGGAGCAATTTACTTATGCACACAAACACACACAATCATTAAAGTGTGACTAATTCTCAAAGTGTTCAGTTGGTTTAATGCATTTTCACCAGGTGATATTTTTCTGGAATCTCACCAACCCAGATTCATTTACACCGCTGCCAGATGGCGAAGCATAATTTAAGACTCTTGAGAACAGTGGTGGAGCTCAGGATGTGGCTCCTGTTGGTGCTTGGCATTGGTGATCACAACCTTGGCGGTTTAAATTTTACTAGTATGTGCTACATTTAAGAACAGACTACCGAGAGTAACTTTTACATTACATTTGCATTTAGTCATTTAGCAGATGCGTTTATCAAATTTTACAAATGAGAAAACCTACTACACTGTAGTATCATCAAAATCTGCACATTACTTTTTTTATAGCGGTGTTTGCAGTGGGGATGTTTTTTGAAGATGCAGAGTAAGTCAGCCTTACCGATGGTGTTGGGAAGATCTTTCCACCATTTCGCCATGATGAATGGAATGGAGAGAGAATTAGCACCACAGTGAGTTGGAATCACCCGGCGACATTCATCACTAGAACGCAGTGAACGAGTCAGCTTGTGTTTGGGAAGTATGGATTGTAGGTAAGAGGGGGCAGATCCAGAGACTATCCTGTAGGCCAGTCAGTGCCTTGTGCTGGACGTGAGCAGCTACAGGAAGCCAATGAGCGAGAGGAGTAGCGGTGTGACATGATTTTGCTTGGGCTGGTTGAACACACGTCGGGCTGCAGAGTTTTGAACCAACTGTAGAAGCCTGATTGTGGAAGATGGGAGACCAGCAAGCAGAGCATTACAATAATCTAGTCTGAATAAAATATGAGCTTGGACTAGCAGCTGAGTAGCCTGTTCTGTTAGAAAAGGTCTGATTTTTCTGATGTTGTACAGAATGAATCTGCAGGAATGAACAGTTTTAATGACCTGATCAGAGCGTTTAAGATGATTATCAATCGAGAAACCCAGATTACGGAGTCATTTGTAGAGATTGTGGAGCCATCATTTTGATGAAATTTAAGTCTATTACTTTTTTTATTGTGCTTTTTTTTTTCCCCCAAAGAATAACCTTCATCTAATGGTGCAATTTGTTTACAATAATAATATTTTACACAAACTCATAACTTTCAAAATTGTTAGATAAAAGTTGGCTTGCTCATTTACAGGTTTATAGAATCTTTTTGTTTGTATTAGCAGTCATTTTTTTTTTTTTTTTTTTTAAGACTTTTTGTGCATTTATAACCGAATGTAAACCGAATGTGAAATGGGGTTGCAACGTTAGAATTTTAAAATCGTACCGATGTCAATGACCAAAAAGTTGTCAGACTTTTTGAGAGTTGTCAAATATTACTGCAAAAAATGCTTTATGAAATAGGACATAATAAAGTTTGAAAGGATATTTTATACAGTTATATAGTGTTGTTTTTTTATATTTTTTTTATTACACATTTTTAGATGATGGTAATTTAATATATTTTAGTAGATTAGCAAGCAGCACATTCCTTTTGTTTTTTTTTTTCCTCCACATGGAAACCACATTTACTGACACCTTTCTGTTGCTATAATGATCATCATCATTATCATCATCAATTTTATATTTACTTTATTTTTAGCTAGTTGTCGTTTCTGTCTTAGACAGTCTGTCTCCGCCAAAGCAATGTCATTTCCTGTCTGTGAAGCTTTTATTTCTTTTCTCTATTCCACCATCATACCATGCTGGGAGCATACTGCTTTAAGTCTGAAGGAGGCTCAAGCAATTACATAGTAAAAATTGAAATGTACCTATCAGATTTCTTCCAGCATTCAGAGTGTCTGTGCTGCAGTGTTCTGTCTGCTTTGGTGCACTCCATAGTGAACGGAATCAGTAATGCTGAAGCTACTCTCTCACTGGTGCACTTTTGCCCTGCTGAGCTCACTATAGATCTGGGTGTGGACATGTGAATTGGGTATAGCACTGAAGGAACATTGATTTATTGTAAGCGTTTAAATCAGTGTGCAAAATTATCAGTTTCTCTGAGTTTACTCTTTATAGGTAGCATTGCAGTGTTCAACATTGTTCTTTTATTCTATAAAATCTCTTTGAAATTTCTAGCAAAGATTATGTATTTATTTGCAGAAAATGGTCAAAATATGGAAAAAGATGCAGTGCTTTTAGACCTCATATAATGCAATGAAAATGAGTTCATATTCATTTAGAAACAACAATACTAATGTTTCAACTCAGGAAAAATGAAATAAGCATGATTCTTAATCACAGCATCTTGGCATGCTTTCCACCAATCTTTCACACAAGTGACCGTATGCCACTCCTGGTGCAAAAATTCAAGCAGTTCAGCTTTGTTTTATGGTTTGTGACCATCCATCTTCCTCTTGATGATTATATCTCAGAGGCTTTCAATGGGGGTCAGGTCTGGAGATTGGGCCGGCCATGACAGGGTTTTGATCTGGTGGTCCTTAATCCACTCATTGATTGGCCTGACTGTGTGGCATGGAGCATTGTCCTGTTGGAATAAAACAGTCCTTAGTGTTGAACATTGCTAGAGCTGAAGGAAGCAAGTTTTTTATACCAGGAAAACCTTGTATGTGGCTTAATTCATATGTCCTTTGCAAAGATGAACCTTCCCAATTTACAGCCTTGCTGAAGCATCCCCAAATAATCACCAATCCTCCACCAAATTTCACAGTGGGTACAAGACTGTCGCTTGTACGGCTCTCCAGGTCTCCGTCTAACTATTAGACGAGCAGGTGTTTGCCTATGCTGAAAATTGGGTGCTGTCCTCTATGATCCAATACTGGACTTTTGCAAACTTCAGCCTGGCTCTCCTTTGCTTCTCATTGATGAAAGGCTTTTTTTCTAGCTTTACATGACTTGAGCCCTGTTTCTAGGAGCTTGTTATGAACTGTTCTTGCCGTGCACGTCACCCCAGCTGCCATTTGCCATTCCTTTTGTAGGTCACTTGATGTCATCCTGCGGTTGCTGACTGACATTTGAATAAGATGACGGTCATCCCGGTCAGTAGAGAGTCGATTTCACCCTCTGCCTTTGTAATCAACAGAAATATTGTCACAAGCCATCAAACCAGGCTAAACTGCTTGAATTTTATCACCAGGAGGTCACCCAAACGCAGTGTGGAAGACCGGTGGAAAGCATGCCAAGACGCAATAAAAATCATGGTTATTCGACCATGAGCTTGTTTTATTTCCATTATATGTTCATTTGACTCAAACATATACCTTATGGGCAGAAAAACTAATATGTTATATACAGTATATGCAGACATGGTTTATTGAAATCACTTTCTGATTGGCTTTTATTAAACTCTTTATTAAAGGTTTTGGAAAGCAAAGCAGTGTTGAGTGATTGGACACATTAGTTGTCCTCTTTGCTGTCACAAGTTACTCTTGTGACCTTGCCACTCCATGGTGTCTGAGTTCAAGCATTACATGCTATTTTGGCTGCAGTCTCTTCAGCCATTGGTGGATGCTTTTGTTTGGAGGCTTAATGCAGCATCTTAGGGGCTGCGGTTACATTGTAGACGCAGTAAGGAAGTGATTGTAGCATAGCTGGCAACCCCATGTTCAGAAAGTAGTTGGGGAGGGGTAGAGGGGTAGAGCTGCCCTCCACACTACTCGCGTTCCAATTGATATGCTAAATGCCTCATAGCATCCCCTCTACCTGTGCGCCAATTGGTATAGACATGACACACGACAAACATACGTCATAGATTTCTGTGGGTTTTTTTGTATGTGGGTATGTATATGTATGTGTATGAATACAAATGATATACCTTTTTTTGGTGCAGGTTTTTGTCACATGATGGTAAATGCATTGTGCTATTAGTGGTAGTCAAGCTGTTTGCATGGCCCATTTCGTGCAACTATTTCACTCACACATGCATACGTTCTTTGTTATTCTTTATTATCCGTACCATCTGTTCCCCATATACTTTATTGCTTTCACTCATTTAAAATGTCACCAATTGAGCACCCCAACTCCTCATTTCTCTTCCTATTCGTCGTCTGCTCCCTGGTTTCACGTCTCTCTCAGTAATTGCACAGTAATTGTTTATGTATAAATAACATTAAATATTTCATGCTTTATCATGAGATTATAGGACAAAAAAGTAGTATGATTTATGAGGATTTTAAAGGAATGTTTAATTTCCTTTAGAAGAAAGGTCTTAATAATACATATAAAGTCAATCCAATTTTGTTTAACTAGAGGTGTTTAAACCATTGCTTTATTCATTCTGAAGTTACCAAAAAGTGTGTAGTGGATGTTAATGGGTGTGTATTCAAGAAAGATGCTCAGTTAAATTGCAAATAACTGATAAAGATGGGCGGAGTGGTAAGCATGTAGAGTGTAAGAGTAAGAATGTAAGAGTTTCCATGTTCTCCCCATGTCCATGTGGGTTTCCTCTGGGTTCTCCGCTTTCCTCCTACAGTCCAAAAACATGGATTCCAGGTAAATTAAATGCTCCAAATTGCCCCGTAGTGTAAGTGTGTGCCCAGCGATGGATTGGCACCCTGTCCTGGGTGTATCTGCAAAGCGCCCGAGATATTCTCCCCTGGATGGGCATGGGGACCTCCACCTTGACTCTAGTACAGGATTAAACGGAAGATGATGGATGGCTGGATGAATGATAGTCAAGATTATCTGACCGGTTCACCATGGTTTAGTACATGTAACCTGTGCAGCGGATATTGGAAAGTAGCACGGGTAGAATATTCCAAAAATAAAGCATCAGATGAGGATTATGGTCATTGAAAGTAAATTTAGACCTTTCATTGGAGAGACTTAGGGAGGTTCTAAGAGTGATACAAGATGACAAACTGAAGCTAAACCCAAAGAAATGCAGTTTGCTCCATTGCAGTGTGTGTTTGCTGGGGCATGTTGTGAGTGAGACAGGATCAATGGATCCAGCACAATGACACATTGAAGCCATTCTTGACCCCAGAATGAGACAACCACTATATTGTCATGGGCATGAACAATTTTACAAAGTGAACAGAAGCCTTTTTTTAATATATAAAGTTATATCCTTACCAGTGCAAGGTGAAAGGTGTAAAAAAAAAAAAAAAAAAAAAAAAAACGAGATCTGTAGAATGCTTGACCAAAACGTTTCCGAGGAAGAACATCAAATGACGATGAACGTCTAAGCCAAACCTCAAATTAAAATGTATCAGCAGCTTTGATTTGAATAAAAAAAAATCTCCTTAATGCCTTAGACCTTCGTACCAGATTTTTAAATTTTTTATTTTATATATAAATACTGTTTTTATGTCTCCTTGTACTAAATTGTGTATTGTACTGATATAATAGATATAATACCAATGTCTGGTCTAAAAGAATTGAAAAAGCCATCTAAAAATTGTTTACAACTTCAACGTTTCTTCGTTGACCTTTTATAAACTAACATTATAAATGTGTATTCACTCCTACTTATTAGACCTTGTGTACATTAAATAACTGTAATAAATTCAAATGAAAGTGTTGTTATTACCAAACAAAAATAACCCCCCTTTATACTAATAATGGGTCTAAATCCCACCTGGCAAAAGTGTCCTTCTGAATAGAATTAATCATGCTTTAATTTGGGTAATTTCCCAGCTGTCAATGTGAATCACTTCAACAAAGTGATAGAAACCTGGTGAGGTACAAAAAGAGTAAGAGAGAATAATGCAATATGACAATAATGTCCATTAGTCTGCTCATTATTTTTCTGCCATTTAACCATTTTATTACATAATTGAATGTACAGTCTTAGCATGTCCTATTTCATGCACACAGAAAATCAAAGAGAATGAAAAACCTGAACCTTTTCCCTCATTCACTTTCAAGTTGCTTCCGTTGTCTTAGTCCGAGCAGCCAAGAATTTCTGGCCTACAATGCAGTCAATTAAAAGAGCAAAGAAAGACTTGATACACCTCTAGTTCTTATTGATCTGTCTAACTGGCCATTTATTTCAGTCATTCAATGAATTGCATGATAGAAACAGGAACCAAAGGACCAGTTTTTGCCCATAAGTTCATTCCATGGATACAAAAGAAATCCAATACTATCCTCATGTCCCTCCTCTGGTTGATTACTGTTTTAATGTTTCTTTGCCACAGTAGATTGTGTCATATATTGAATGAGAACAGCTTTCTCTTTTAGACATCTCTGTAATATCTTCACTGACTTTTAAATGTCACTGCTGCATCCGTTCCATACTTCACAGATGTGTCCGCTCCAGACAGACAAATTTACCCCATGGTGAATACGCTCTAACCATAATTTAGCAGTCTAAGGTCATACTAAGGTAGCTGCATCTGCAAGTGGATTTAATTGCTGGCAAGTCAGTCAAAGGACCTGTAACATAGCAGCTGATTTTGCTGTCGGATTCAGAATGATCTGCATGCTATTACTAGAATCTACGCCACTAAATTACCATATTTTAGAAATGAAGTGCATATTCCATGCCCCAAACAATTAAAGCTAGAAACCGTCAGACCAGACATGCAGTTAATTTCTATATTATATTAATCACTTCAAACTTATTTTACTTCTAAAGCTCTGCCAGTCTCCTGTTCTAAATTATTTGCTCACTATGACACCAAGCCACTTAAAGGATAATTATTTTTCCTCACAGCTGGATTTAGAGCACCAGGCAAAAGTTTGGAAACCGCCATCTTGCTCCATTGACTTTTTTTCCCCATATAGATGAACTTTGTATTCGTACAATTACAGACTGCTGTACATCTGTTTTCTATTTTTTGTTGGTTTTTTGTTCTTGTACTATGAAATCAGAGAGTTTGAGCTGCAGGACAGTCAGGCAGTAGTATGGATTTCACAACTAAGTTTGGGTTTTGGATTGTGCAACATTAGCATTGATAATCTTGGAAGATCCTTGGAAGAACTCTGACTACAGAACACAGAGCCAAGCCAAACTCTTCTGTTCTGCTGTTTTTCCTTCTTTATACCATGTCCTGCTTTTTTTCTTAACTACAAGTTGGCGGTGCAACCAGTCGCAGCGCCCTCTCTTTTAACCTATGGAGAGAGAGAGAGAGACAATATTTCGATTATCTCGTATGTCCTAAATATACAGTGGAATTGGCAAGGCATCTAATATGTCTGCATACCAACAAGATTGGTCAGGACCGTCACAGAACACGTATACTTTGGGTGGTGTATTGTTTATAGTCAGTTCTGCAGTGACACTGACGTGGGGAGGGAGTTTTCATGCAACAGTGCTGCTGTAGTTTTGTGTAAACACCTCAGTGACACTGCTGGGATACGAAAAATGCACCAACCAAATAATACTTGCTCTGTGGTGGTACTACTGGGGTCCTGACCATTAGAACAGAGTGAAGGGGGGACTAAAACAGTATGTATTGTAGTCCACAAACAGATGCAAAGTCCATCTTTACAGTATGTGGAACTAAAATAAATGGATAATGAGTGAAGCAAAGTGTTTTTGTGCCACTGTACATTTTTTTTTTAAATAATTTAAATGCAATTACAGTATTCTTTTTGTGAAAAGAAAGGACTTCCACTGGGCTTGTCCTCAGTCTAATGCAAGACACACTGCTTAAATTCAGGACTGTTTTTATTTAGAAGAAATGAGACAAAATCAGACCATTTGTGGAAAATATCACAAAATCTTCAATGTATAAAACTCTTAAACTTTAAATCCTAGAGATTTTTTAGATGCGTCAAAACTTTTGTTTAACAATAAATAGAATAAAGAGTGGGGATAGCAGATCATGACAATTTTTAAGTAAATGCAAGGGCTGAAATTTAATCACACACAAAGATTAAAAAGCTGAACCAACAAAGTTTTCAATTACCCAGATATTTTCATTAGGGTTTGTATACATCACTGACAGTCTGTCTTCTTTTTTTGATTTAGTGCTGAGAAAATTGAATCTCTGACCTTGTGATGCAGACTGTGAATCATTTTAATATCACATTTCTGCTTGTATGAATGTCAAGAATTTTTGAAAGAATTGTTTCAAGGTAGGAACGTGACAATCTTGAGGACCATTTGTTTTTACATACAGAGCAGATATGTTGCTTACAGTCCAATTTTAACCCCGCTGCAAATCAGATTGATGTTGTTACATGAACGGCACTCGTTCGCTGGCAGATGCTCACTGAGCTCAGCTTACACAACCCTGTCACATAATTCATTCATTGATCGCTCCTCCGATATTGCTGTGGGGGAAGGCAGG
>JAOUQT010078612.1:0-10096 GCA_025769995.1 Xyliphius kryptos
TGGACTGTGGGAGGAAACCAGAGAACCCAGAGAAAACCCACACGGACACAGGGAGGACATGGAAACTCCACCCAGATTGTGATTTGAACTGGGAATCCCCAGCGCTAAGAGGCGAACGTGCTAACAACCAAGCCATGATTTTTATTCTTCTTTTAGTAGTAATTGATGACTTCTTTATAAATAAAGTTGGTATTGTATTAATAATAGTGATGCAAATCCTGTTCGTGTGTTTTTCAGGGCCATGCCGCTCCGGTGCTCTATGCTGCTTGGGCAGAAGCAGGTTACCTTAAAGAAAGTGAACTGCTTAATCTCAGAAAGATCGATTCCATTCTGGAGGGTCACCCTGTTCCAGTAAACACACACACACACACACACACACACACACACACAGAGAATTTAAAGTTCCCTTAGAAACAGTGTCCACCGACTGGTTTACTACTCTGGTCCAGCGTTCGTATAGGGGATTTAAATAGAGGGCATTTTGGGCAATCAAAGGACAGACTTGACCGGTTTTAAACTGTGGGATGGAAAACAGGAACATGTACAGACTCCGAGAGAACATGCCATCTCCACATAGACCATTAACAATTCTAAAGGAATTGTTTTCTCACCTTTCACCTTGAACATTGAAACCCCTCCCACTTTACATATAAGATAAGATTCTACAATAAAAGACATCTGTAAGTGTGAAGTCATTCAAATATGCAGTGCTTTTATCTTTTCATTCATTCTGGGCACACACACACACAGACTATAGGGGCAATTTAGAGCAGCCAATTTACCTTGAAGCCATGTTTTTGGAATGTGGGAGGAAACCGTAGAACCCAGAGGAAACCCACACCGACACGGAAAGGACATTGAAACTCCACCCAGATTGGAATTCAAACCAGGAATCTCCAGTGCTGAGAGCTAACCACTAAGCCATGACGCCCTCTATCTTTTCATGTTTTAATGAAATGATTGTTTGTGTTTCTATAGAAACAACAGTTTGTGGATGTGGCCACCGGTTCCCTCGGACAGGGTCTCGGAGCAGCTTGTGGGATGGCTTACACCGGAAAGTATTTTGACAAAGCAAGGTATAACATCATCCCATTACACACACACCTGCCTACTGTATGAACAAAAGTATTAGGACACCTGCAGGTGTTTAAGATCATTTTTTAAATTGATCACCCATTTGCTAGGTGATTTTTTTTTTCTTCTATCCATGTGGCTGAAATTCAATAAAACCCCTAAAATCAAGCATCTAGGCCTGCAGACTACTTTTTTAAAAACATTTGTGAAAGAATGGGTCGCTCTCAGGAGCTTAGTGAATTCCAGTGTGGAACTGTAATCGGACCTGTGCAACAAATCCAGTCGTGAAATTTTCCCACTCCTAAATATTCCACAATCAGCTGTATTATAAGAAAATGGAAGTGTTTGGGAACGACAGTAACTCAACCATGAAGTGGTAGACCACCTAAACATATTGCGAAGAGGTCGCCAACTTTCAGCAAAGTCAATCCCTACAGAACTCCAAAGTTCATGTGGCCTTCAGATTAGCTCAAGAACATTGCAGAGAGCTTCATGGAATGGGTTTCCATGGTCGAGCTGCTGCATCCAAGCCATACATCACGGAGTGCAGTACAAAGCGTCGGATACAGTGGTGTAAAGCACGCCGCCACTGGACTCGAGAGCAGAGGAGATGCGTTCTCTGGAGTGACGAATCGCGCTTCTTCATCTGGCAATCTGATGGGCGAGTCAGGGTTTGGCGGTTGCCAGGAGAACGGTACTTGTCTGATTGCATTGTGCAATTGTGCAAGTGTAAAGTTTGGTGAGGGGGACTATAGTGTGGGGTTGTTTTTTCAGGAGCTGGGCTTGGCCCCTTAGTTCCAGTGAAAGGAACTTTGAATGTTTCAACATACCAAGACATTTTGGACAATTCCATGCTCTCAACTTTGAGTGAACCTCTTCCAACATGACAGTGCACCAGTGCACCAAGCAAGATCCATAAAGACATGGAAGACAGAGTCTGGTGTGGATGAACTTGACTGACCTGCACAGAGTCCTGACCTTAAAGCCATAGAACATCTTTGGGACGAATTAGAGCGGAGACTGAGAGCCAGACCTTCTCGTCCAACATCAGTCCTTGACCTGAAAAAATGCTCAAAAATTCCCTTAAACACACTCCTAAACTTTGTGGACAGCCTTCCCAGAAGATTTGAAGCTGTTCTAGCTGCAAAGGGTGGACCGATGCATATTGAACCCTATGGATTCGGAATGGTATGTCACTTAAGTTTATATGTGAGTCAAGGCGGGTGAGCGAATACTTTTGGCAATATAGTGTATCTTAGTTCAATAATCAGACGGTGCTGGGTGCTTTTAAGGTCAGGACTGTATCAAAAATCTGTATGAGGTCATATGTGAGGTACACTGAGGTAATATGTAAAGGATCAGCGTTCTGGGAATTATCTTTCCAAATTTTTCCAGAGTTTTGCTCTGACCCTCTCCCTCTGCTGTCTGTCTCTATATTCTCTGCTTTGTTAACTTTTCTGCTCTGATAAGCAGAGACTCATGTGAACTCCATGCATTATGGCTTTAACAACTTTACATTGTTTAACATGAATCACTCGGGGGGTGATTAGCTTCTGGGTGGGTCTCGCGGGTTTAGGGTTAATCGTTACATGTTTATCTTGGCAACAGGTACGTTTGGGCTTGGCATGCGAGCAGATTGTGTGAGCTGCGGGGGTGGAATGTGTGTGAGAGTGTTCAGTTAAGTCTCGGCATCCTACTGAATAAAGAATCTGTAGCCTGGAAGCTTTAGAAGCTTTTATACCGTCTCTGCAGGAATGTATGTGTGTGTGAGTGAGCAGAGAGTGAGAGGGCATCTTACTTAACAAAGTCAGGCGAAGACCTTCACTGTTTTTCAACAAATTCACATGTACATTCGGGATGGGGATTCCCGGTTCGAATCCCAATCTGGGTGCTGTTTCCATGTTCTTGCCGTTTCTGCATTGGTTTCCTATGGATTCAAGTTAAATGGACTGCCCTAAATTGCCCCATACAGTCTGTGTGTGCCCAGCGATAGATTGGTGACCTGTCCTGGGTGTATTTCCCCAGCACCTGAAATGTTCTCCCCTGGATGGGCATGGGGAATTAAACAGAAGATAATGAATGAATGAATGTACTTTGCAAAATCAACCTACAATATTTCGGAAAAATGAGAAATTTCCATATTTAAACCAATATGTCTGCAAATGGGGCAGCACTGTGGTGTAGTGGTTACCACGTCCACCTCTCGGTGCTGGGGATCCAGTTTCGAATCCCAATCATGATGGTGTCCCACTGGGAGAGTCTCTCTGGGCTCTCCGGCCTCCTCCCAATGTCTAAAAATATGGATTGAGAGTAAATTGGCTGCTCTAAATTGCCCCTATAATCAACCTGTCCAGTTAGGAAGCTGGGGATGAATGCAGGAAAGTTGAGGTTTGTTGAAGTTGAAGGATGCTGAGGATGGAGCCACCAGGGAGGACATACAGGTGGACAATAAGAACAGGGAGAGATGGAGAATAAGGATTCCCAGCTGAAAAACAAAAAGAAAATTTATACTTAAATCAATCAGGTAGTTTCGGTCCTTAAATCTGATTGGCTGAGGCACTTGTCTAGCCGTGACATTATTCACAATAACCCACACCTCTGAGCGCTACACATTTGTATAAATGCGCAATATAAACTAAAGGATTTTTACAGTTTTGCCCACTAGATGACCGTATTTAATTGTAAAGAAACCGGAAATGTTTTGCTGGCGTCAGTGTTTATTTTAAAA
Source organism: Xyliphius kryptos (assembly GCA_025769995.1). Lineage (NCBI taxonomy): Eukaryota > Metazoa > Chordata > Actinopteri > Siluriformes > Aspredinidae > Xyliphius > Xyliphius kryptos. The sequence continues at coordinate 3,803 of JAOUQT010078612.1, forward strand.
AACAGACTGGATTATATCGCAGAAGGCGATTTTTGTTTTCAGTCAATGCATTTATGAATCAAACCTTGTTTTTTTTTATTATAATGTGTTGGTAACCGTTTTATAAAAGCAACAAGGCACTCGAGGTTGTGCATTATTGTGAATAAACCACGGAAAAAAGGTGTAACTGTGCTCCACGTGTGCGTTGTGCCTAATAATACCGCTCTCCCGTGACATTATTCACAATAACCCACACCTCTAACCGCTTCACATTTGTATAAATACACGATATAAAATATAGTTTAACTTTTTTATGAATTGCGTTATGTAATTTGGCCACTTGATGGCAGTATTTGGTTGTAAAAGAAACCGGAAAACTTTTACTTGCATCAGGGTTCATTTTAAAAACCGTACTGGATGATGTCGCTGAAGACGAGTTTGTTATTAATTTTGCTTTCAGTCAACGTATTTCTGAATCAAACGTTGATTTTTTTTTTTAATCATCGTTTCTTGTTAATCGTTTTATAAAAGCAAAAAGGCGCTCGAGGTTGTGCATTATTGTGAATAAACCACTGAAAGGAGGTGTAACCATTTTGTATCTTATTGCTTTATTATGCTGTACTTGTGTCGTGTGGTTCAAAATACAGTTTCGTTATCGTAGTTACCGCGTGTACTGCTTGCTGGGGGACGGTGAGATGTCTGAAGGCTCCGTATGGGAGGCCATGGCCTTTGCGTCCTTTTACCACTTGAACAACTTGGTAGCCATTCTGGATGTCAACCGACTGGGCCAGAGTGACCCGGCCCCCCTGCAACATGACGTGGAGAGGTACAAACAACGCTGCGAAGCATTCGGGTAAGCGATCAGCACCGATCCAATGCACTCCTGCTGTTCAACTGTTCTGTTTACACTACCACTGGACGGTCTTGAGGTCTTTTCTCATCCTGGTGGTCTGTAGTTCCTCAGTGTTTCTCTGGTCTCACACGGTTGCAGGTGGCACACCGTCGTGGTGGACGGGCATAGCGTGGAGGAGCTGTGTAAGGCTCTGTGTCCGACACCAACCCACAAACAGCCCACAGCCATCGTCGCACACACCTTTAAGGGCAAAGGAATTCCAGGTATGACCCACAAATCGTCATTCAGATCAGGATACCACAGGCTCTGTTCCTGCGCTTACAATCTTTAGTTTATCAGTCTTGATTTCTGAGTCACTTGATTCCTGATGAGCACCAAGCCGGAATCCCGTTACTCAGCTTTTTAACTGAAAGTAAACTTTTTAAACGTTTACTTAAAACAACTAAACTACTTTAAAATAACTTTTACTCTTTTTAACAAACCAAATTGTTGCAATGCATTAAGCGCTGGGGATTCCTGGTTCGAATCACAATCTGGGTGGAGTTTCCATGTTCTCCCTGTGTCTGCGAAGGTTTCCACCCACATTCCAAAATCATGGATTCACGATCAATTGAATGCTGTATATTGTGTGTTTGCGTGGCTGTGTCAGTGACTGTATGCCCAGCGATAGTTTGGCGCCCTGTCCTGGGTGTATCTTCCATGCATCCGAAACGTTCTACTCTGCCTGGGCATAGAGTACCCCTTCCGCAAACCTAGTAGAGGAATAAGCAGAAGATAATGAATGAATGTTTAATCATTCATTATCTTCCGCTTAATCCTCTACCAGGGTCACAGGGGGGTTTCTTATGCCCATCCAGGGGAGAACATCTAGAATGCTGGGCAGATATACCCAGGACAGGGTGCCAAACTATTACTGGACATACAGTCACTCACAGTTTTTGGACTGTGGGAGAAAACCGGAGAACCCTGAAACCCACGCAGGCACAAGGCGAACATGGAAACCAGAGGCGGACATGCAACCACTAAGCCACCGTTCCACCCGCATGTGAATGTTATGAAGACTATTTTGTGTTAAACATGTGTGTGTCTAACTCTTAAACAATAATCCTAATCATCTCATCCCAGTTTTTATAGATAAACAAGGTTATTTACATCTCTGTCTTTAGGGACTGAGGATAAGATGGGCTGGCACGGGAAACCCTTGTCTAAGGAAATGGCTGACAGCGTCATAACAGAAATCCAGAGCCACATTGTGAGCAACAGCAAAAGCTTGTGTCCGGCTATGCCAACCGAGGATGCTCCATCGGTCAGCCTGAAAAACATCTGCATGTCCAGTGCACCCAGCTACAAACCTGGAGAGAAGGTTCGAGCAATGGTTCAATAGGAGTTGGATTCGATTCCTTAATAGTGAACAAAGCCTCAGTACAAACAACTCTTAAACTAATAGTGTAGAATAAAAGATATTTGGTGATTACTTTAATTACTGGTAATTACATGATAATTACATGGTAATTACTACACTTTACTTATATCCGGTATTTCTGAAGCTTTATAAAGTATTCAGACTTTTTTATACTACTTATTCTAAGCCTATCTAATGTCCTAATGTCCACAGATAATATGTAGATTATATATTATCACACTAAATGACTGGAGTTATGTACATGACATAACCCAGGCTTTATTACGCAAAGTGGCATAAGACATTATAAATGATCAGCTTTAACTGTAAAAATATCCAAAAAATCATAAGTTTATATTGTGTGGCATTATGTCCCTTTGTGTTAAAAAGCCTTATGTCAAATTGTTATAACAATTAATGACTAGGGCGGCACGGTGGCTTAGTGGTTAGCACGTTTGCCCCTCAGTGCTGGGGATTCCCGGTTCGAATCCCAATCTAGGTGGAGTTTCCCTGTCCTCCCCATGTCCGCGTGGGTTTCCTCCGGGTTCTCCGGTTTCCCACATTCCAAAAACATGTATTCCAGGTAAATTGAATTCTCTAAATAGCCCTGTATAGTGTGTGGCTTTGTGAATGAGTGTGTCTAGTGATGGATTGGCCCCAGGTCGTAGGTGTATCTGCCTCACCGCGACGCTCATAAAGGAATAAGCGGAAGATAATGGATGGATGGATGAATTTGTGACTATGAATATGAACATCTATGTACACTGACAAAGGCATATGGCAAATGCATTATGAATACCGGATTCATAGAAAGTGTTACCGAATATTTCTTCGTTTATTATCCAGATGGAGGAATATAGTCCTTGTACAATCTCTAATGTGCATGTTGTGAGAGATCTGAATTGCCACAATATACCGTAAGTGTGTGTCAAGCGATAGATTGGCGCCCTGTTCTGAGTGTATCTACTCAGCACCCAAAACTTTCTCCCCTCCTCTTAAACGGCACTGGATCCCGGCCCCCCCCCAATATGGTATAAAGCAGAAGATAATGGGAGTTTCTGTATATTTGAGACTGTAAGAAAATGCTCTGTTTGTATATAAAGTGAAATTTAACTCTCTTCAGTTTTGATGTCGAGCTCTGTTTACTTTTCAGATTGCTACTAGAAAGGCGTACGGCTTGGCGCTGGTGAAACTCGGCCGGTCCTGCGAGCGTGTCGTCGTTCTGGATGGAGACACCAAGAACTCCACCTTCTCTGAGCTTTTTAAGAAGGAGTTCCCTGAGCGCTATGTGGAATGTTACATCGCTGAGCAGAACATGGTACGTAAACATGATGACTGGACTTCTAGGATGTACTGTGACTATAGCTTTTAAAATAGAGAACAAGGGCCGGTTCCACGCCACGACCTTGTTTCAGTACTCCTCGCCAAACAGTTTAGTTTCACAAACGAAATCCAGTTGCAAACTGTTCTCACTAAGTCAAGCCAGGCTTGTGTAATCGACGATCCTGCATGAAGAATTCAAACAGCAATGGATATTCAAAAAGCCTATAGTTTTGAAAGAACCCTAAAAAGGGGCTTCTGTTCTTTGTCCTGCTGAATAGAAGTTACTTTTGCATCTTCATAATTAATCTTCAACATCTTCTTGTGGCATTTACCCTTTATTACTCTTATATCGACTTGGCAAAGTGTTTTTCCCTTTCTGACACAACCTCACCTCTAACGGGTTTGGGACACACAGACTTTGGGTATTTAGAGCAGCCGATTTACTTTGAATCCATGTTTTTGGACTGTGGGAGGAAACCGGAGAACCCAGAGAAAACCCATGTGGACAAGGGGAGACCATGAAAACCAGATCGGGATTCAAACTAGAAATCCGCAGTGCTGGGAGGCGAATGTGCTAACCACTTAGCCAGCATCTCGCCCAATCTTCAAGATCTAATTACGAGACAAAACCTGCAATCCTTCCAAACTAATACTTTTAATACACACTGCTCATCCGATAGAAACGGTCCAGCTTAGGTAAGCACAGGTTTGAATGTATAAGCTTGAGCCTCTTTCAGGGAACTGAAAAAATATTCTGTATTCTGTATTCTGAATTTGAGCAAAATAAGCCAGGCTTGTCCTTAAAAAGCCTGGCTTATTGAGTTAGCCCGCTTCGTTTAACAGGCCCCAGATGTGATGTCTGTATGATGGTTTTATTCACACTGAGAGATGAAACAGTAATACTTACTAGTTCATTGTACTAACCAACTGGTCCAGAGCTTTCAAAAAGTCAGGTGTTGAACATCAAACGTCTTCTAAAATGTTTGTTAGTTGTCTCATGATGATTGCACCATTAGTGCACTTTCCATGTTGCACTTATGGGGTCTTTTTTTTTAAAGAAGAAAAACAGAGAAGCTTAAAAAGGAAGTAAACCAGTATTGCAGAATGATTATACTGTCTCTTGCCACAGATATCTGTAAAAGAGAGCTCAGACCTCGAGCAGTTATAGCAAAGAACCCTTGTAGCTGTGAAAGAATTGAGGTTTGAGGAGCTTTAGTTAAAATCTTGGTTACACTTAAATGACACTTAATTTTAGCAGATGCTTTACCTAAAATAAATGAACGGAAGTCAGTAATTAAGGAGAAACCAGCTACACTGTAGTGTACTTTAGCGGTGGTAGATGAAACTGCGTGAGAATTAGCTTGGTGACTTGAAACCACCAAGCGACATTCATCACTACAGCACAGTGAATGAGTCTGAGTGTACCGAGTAAAGATGGACTGAAGGTAAGAGGGGACAGATCCAGAGATTACCCTGTGGGCCTGAGTCAATGCCTTGGTCAGGATGCGAGCACCTACAGGGAGCCAAAATGTAAAATTCTTAGGCAATAAATTTTAATGCACATATACGGTTATATACGGTGAAACCTCTTTCATCGCTAATCTGTCCGCAAACAATCGGTAAAATCTGAAATTGATAACTGAGGCACCCATTTCCATTTAGAAAACAGGTAGTTCCGGTCCTTAAATCTGATTGGCTGAGCCGCTTGGCCCGCCGTGACATCCAGTTGACCGATTGCCAACCAATCCAATCAGCAGAGTGCATGTGATCATGAGTCCAAATAGATAAACATCCTCGAAGTCCTCAATGGAAAGGGGCGAAAGGCATACGACTCTCCACTTCCCCCAAATGTCCATCGTATATCCAGCCGCCAACATTTCATCTGGACACGCTGGCCCCCCGGAACTTATCTTCTCGTCAAGAAGATGATGTCAAGAGCATTAAAGGACCAACTGTTTAGAAACCAGTATAGTAGCACAAGACACCAAGCTAAGCCAGATAGCACAAGAGGCGTGGGGGGGAAACGTCCGCCTCCTCTGAGAGCTACAGCAGGCATGTAAATGTACAACAACGATGGTGCCATTTTGACTAAAATGTTTTTGTTTGTTAACATTAACACACACATACAACAGTATCTGCAGACTAGTATGAAAACAATACTAAACCCTGTACTGTATTTTTTTTGTAGGTGAGTGTAGCAGTGGGCTGTGCCACTCGTGAACGCAATGTTGTGTTTGCCTCCACGTTTGCGACGTTCTTCACCCGAGCCTACGACCAGCTGCGCATGGCGGCCATCTCGGAAAGCAACATCAACCTCTGTGGCTCTCACTGCGGTGTTTCCATCGGTTAGTGTTGTGGTCTTTATTGTTATAGTGTGTTCGGTGGTCCTCGTCATACCTCAATAAGACACGCATAGTAGTCAGCGGCCCCTTATAGAGTGTGGGGGGTCTACCTTATATCCATAAGTACCCAAGATGGGTCCTACATTTACATTTCATTTAGCAGATGCTTTTATCCAAAGCAACTTATAAATGAGAGAACACCACAAGTCAGTAGTTTAGGAAAAAAACAGCTACCATTTAGCTACGCATTTCTCGATTGGCTCAATTAATTGATTAATTAATTTTTTTTAGCAAGTGTCTGTGGAAGAGGTGTGTTTTGAGAAGTTTCTTAAAAATGTTGAGTGACTCAGCCTTACGGGTGGTGTTAGGAAGGTCGTTTCACCATTCAGCAGTGG
>JAOUQT010078627.1:0-10095 GCA_025769995.1 Xyliphius kryptos
CAATGTCTTCCCCATGATTGTGTAGCCTACTGAAACCGTCTTTGCAAGTGTTTTGTGTGAAATATTATATTTTTCTTAAAATAATGATTTTGAGTTTTCATTGGCTCTAAGACATATTCATTAACATTAACAGAAATAAACAATTGAAATAGATAATTTTGTTTGTAATGAATTTATATAATATATATATATATATAACACACAAAAACACACACACAGGTGAGGTGAGCACACGTGCCCGGAGCAGTGAGCAGCCAGCACAGTGCCCGGAGAGCAACTGGGGGATAGGTGCCTTGCCCAAGGTCACTTCAGCCATGACTTGTCAGTACTTGGAATTGAACCTGCGACCTTCCGGTCACAAGGCTGGTTCCTTAACCACAAGCCTAAGACTGCCATTTACGGTGTATGCGTTAAATATACACATTCATACAGGTTATTGGTGCTTATGGGTCTGCATTTATTAAGAACAGAGCAACTGTGAACTGTCATGCAGTACCTAATTTGGCCACCCGAGCATTTTGTTGTGAGACAAAGCATTTTCCCAGTGTAAAATCTTACACTCAAGGAACCCACTAGCAAACATATCTAATCACTCAGTCACTACTAATTGGAGATTTTGCATTAAGTGTTTTGGAACTTTTGCACTATTTAATATGAAGTATATGTGCTTGATTCCTATACTCTCTATGCTGATGCCTAACAGCAACATTCATCTGTGAATATTCAGGTAGAGACTACTTTTAAACCACCATTTCATATGCTCATTCTAATATTTCTTTTTTTTCTTTGTTATTTATTTTTGGGCAGCCTTTCAGGTTTTCAAATATAATAAAAGCAGAAAATGAGACTGCAATGTGGCTGGTGTGATGAATTGAGCCTGGCACTAAAAAAAAGAAACTGCAGATAGAATTACATTTTGGATACGTGCTGGTCTAAAGTCCCCACAAATATAGGATTTTCTGATATTTTGAAACCTGGTAACTTCACCAATAAGATAAAGTCAGGATTATGGTTAGCAATAATTAGTTGCATTAATTATTATGTCAATGGATAGTACTGACGAGTATTGCAATACAAGTATATCCTAGCCAGACTATAATTTCCAGGGTGCAACGCCATCACTGCACTTGCAGAGAAAATCAAAATGTTTTTCTTACTGCTATTACATTAAGGACTCGCAGCAGTTTGGATTTGGTAAATATGTTAATGTGCGTTTAAGTTCTTTCTCTCTCACACAAACACCCAAACCCCATTTTAACTAGAATTTAACCAACAATTACCTACACACTGCCAATACAAATTATTAACACTTACATCACACACTAATACACAAGTCTCGCATTCTGTATATACATGCACAAACACAAAGATCTTTTCTCTATTTAGACCTTTATATATAAATTAGCTTTTCAAATCCTTACAACTAAAATTATAAACTACTTGTTTTGCCAATGACTTCATTGTAAGTTCTGTAAATTCACAAAATGCATTTAGGAATCATGAGTAAGAGCCACTTCTACAGCCACTCTGCACGCACCACTCTTGATCTGGTTATGTGTCACCCTGCAGCTTTTTATGTAGCAGCTCAGGAAACATCATGTGTACAATATAATTTTAACATCCCAGGTCCCTCCAGGATATATTCTCAGACCCTGTGTATTCCCAGTGTTCACATACTGCCGAGACTTCCTGATAACAAAGGAAGTATACCTATAATGAATTGATAGTGTTTGGCTGTGGTGCTCACACTTTAGCTTGGCAAAGTCTGCAGTAAACCTACAGAACTACGTATCATCTAGTGTAGTGACATATCTCATTTACACCAACAAAGAAATAGTTCGGTTCTGGTTTGTTTACTTAGTATTAAACCATAGTGATAATTTTAACCCCCCAAATATTGGTTTAAAATCTGAAAAATTAAACAAAAATATTGGCTAAAGTTCTTTTTAGAGACGTTAAAGACAATCTATAAAAATAGATTGTGCCCATATATGCAGATCGGTCATGACATTAAAACCACCTGCCTAACACTTGGATCATTCTTGTGCCACTAAAACAGCTCTGACCTGAAACGTGTTTGTTATTTATTTTTTCTTTCAGTTTCTATAGTGTTCAGTTTAGATGCAATGCGTTTTACTGTCAGGTTTTTATGGGACAGCACAGGCTTTTCTCCTTGCTTGTGTATTTTTCTGAATCAGAGTATGATGTCACCATGGATTAGTTTCTGTGCAACACAAGGGAACATAATAAAAACTATTCTTCCCTGAAATATTCTGTGCCTCACCTGGCTCATGCATCGTTGACACATTTATATTGTGTCTATTGTAAAATAACAGCTCTGTCTTTGCAAGCATGTTGCCATACACTCCGTTACAAAATGCCACCTTGCATTTCTCCTTGGTCCAAATCTTATGCTCATGTGTCAATTGTAGAGGGTGGACAACTCTCAGCTTCAACACTCAGAGATACAAAAAATGTATGTATGTATTCATGACCAATTTACAGGACAAACACAACACCTGCCATTTTGAGGATGTATATATATATATTTACAAATGTTTTACACTTTGCACAGTTACTTATGTTTGATGGATGAGCTTCTTTTGTTTGTGCCAAATAATTAAAAATAAAATTGATTAAAGAAGTTGTAACATCATTAATCTTTCCATGCATTTACATTGTATTCCACAGGGTACTTGGGAAGAATGTTAACCATGTTATTTAATGGATGTTATCCAAAGTGTTATTGTTTAAGGTTGGTTAGATTTAAGATTTAAGGAACTAGATTTGTAAGGATTGCAAGGATCTATAGAATATCTGACCTATTGTACACTGGGTAAAGCTGCAGGGCATTTTTTTACACAGTGTGCATGGAAAGGCAAGGAAAATTATCTAAAGTCACTCACACCACAGCATGTCCTGCTGCTAGGCTCAGGCAAATGCAACCACTGCATTACAAATATATTCAGCAGAAGTCATTTCCCACAAGCAATTCAAAATCTTTACGAGCACAGCTATTTTTTCTCTTATAAGGACATGAACTCAGCAAACCTTATGGGAATTCTCACCTCATTTCACTTGCATACATTAAATACACTTACACATTCATACAAACACCAGATATATCCACATACATATTTGCATAAAATACAATGTCCTTCCCTTTGGTTTTTGCATATATTATAATACATTGTTGCATGAAAGTTTTTGAAAAATTAACCTAAAATTATTTTAGACACGCATTAATGAGAAACAAATCAAACAAATGAGACAAAAGGATTAGATGCTGTCATTTATATATTAAGGAATATTAGCCATTATTGCATATGAAAGTGATCTATTTGCAAACAGCAGAGTTGGTCCTCTGCATTCTACCCATCGTTGCAATAAAACACACAATTATACATACACATGAAGTGAGTACACGTGAACGATGTGGTGAGCAGTCTCTACAGTGCCCGGGGAGCAATTGGTGGTTAGCTGCCTTGTCCAAGGGAATTTCAACTGCATTCGACCTTCTAGTCGAAAGGCCTACAACTGCCCTATATAAGCCTAGGACATATAAGCCTATGACATACATTATATATGAGTAGCAAAATACATATCTATGAGTGGCAAACTATGTGAATCTTTCAGATGAGCAGATAATTTAATAGTAAAATTTTAGTCAGGTATCAATCAATGGGATGAGAATGAGATTATGTGCGAGTGGATGCCTTCTTTTATTTTAAATAAGAGGGATCTAGCACAGTCTAATCTTACACCTTTGTGAATAGATATCATTGAACAAAGGAGATTTCCCAGGACTTGATTTGACAAGATCTATATTACACGAATTCACAAAGCACCTAGTAAGACTTAAAAACTTAAAGACGTCTGCTTGCCACTGACACTAATCACAAGTTCCCCAAAAATATAAAATCCTTGATATACAATAGTGTTTAAGGCAAGACTGCAAGGATAAAGCTGCTGCTCTTCAACAAGAACATTGCCAGAAACAGCCTGGTGCAGGTCTACATTTTTCTTCCGGGTGTCCTTCGACAGCTCTTTGGTCTTGGCCATGGTTGGCAAAATTTGAAGTCTGACTGTTTGAGGCTGTGGACTTGTGTCTTTTATACAGATAATGAGGTCAAACAGGTGCAATTAATACAGGTAAGCGAAGGAGGACTAAAGAGTTAGAGGTCTGTGAGAACCAGAAATCCTGATTGTTTGTGGGTGACTAAATACTTATTTTCCACCATAATTTACAAATAAATTTAGTCATTTAGTCTCTCATAGTTGAAGTATAACCTATGATGAAAGTTACAGACCTCTCTCATGTTTCTAAGTAAGAGAACTTTTTGGCCCTTATATATTTATTTTTAGATTCTTTAGACAAGTCTCACAATTTTAGATTCAAGTCATTTAAGCAGTTTTACATTTATGCATATATTGTATATATATATATATTATTTATTTATTAGTGATGGGAGGAACAACACTGGTGCATCAGCATTGTGCAAAGCGCATAAGAGTGAAACCCCGTATTGGTGCGTGAGTTGCTTTAAAAAAATCATGTGACCGATAGAGGTGTATCGTATGAATTTGCTGTACCAAATTGTGTTTATATGGAAACAAACTGTAGCGGCATGTTGCGGATTTGTTGGATGGATTTATGCTGTTACTGATTGATTTTGGATTTGTCCCGCATATAAGTTAAACATTTTACTCTGAGTTTTATTAGATAAATTAGCTATATTTTAGTTTAGCATTTACACAAACAAGGTTTTAAGCAATGCTCTTCTCATGAAGAACATAAATTAGCAAACAAATTAAGCAAATAAAATTATAAAATGATAAGATCATATTTTAAGTGCTGTAATAAATCATTGTATAGCGATCAAATATTTCACAGGTTGATTTGAAATTTCGTGACAGCAACACATCACAAAAAACTTGGGATGGGGCATTAAGAGGCTTGAAAAGTAAAGGTACAAAACAGGAACTGCTGGAGGACCAATTGGCAATAGGTTATTAACATGACCGTGTATAAAAAGAGCATCTTGATGTGGCAGGGGTTCTCAGAGGTAAATCACTACAGTAAGAGGATATCAGTGATATCAGACATTGTAATATTGCAGAGTTTGAACATATCATCATCTACAGTCCATAAGATCATTAAAAGATTCAGAGAATCTGGAAGAATATCTTTGCGTAAAGGCCAAGGGCATAAAACCATACTGGGTGCCCGTGATCTTCGGACTGTATCACATACAGGTATGCTTCTGTATTGGAAATGACAAAATGGGCTCGGGCATATTTCCAGAAAACATTATCTGTGAACACAATTCACCGTGCAATCCGCCTTTGCCAGCTAAAACTCTAAAGTTCAAAGAAGAAGCCATATTTAAATAAAATCCAGACGTGCAAATGTCTTCTCTGGGCGAAGGCTTATTTAAAATGAAAAGTGGAAAACTGTTCTGTGGTCAAACGAATCAAAATTTCAAAAGGTCTTTATGGAAATCAAATGTTCTTTCAAAGTTCAATCAAAATTTCTTTATGGAAATCAGGGATGCCATGTCATTCGAACTAAAGAGGAGAAGGGCGACCCAAGTTGTTATCAGCGCCCAGTTTAGAAGACTGCATCTCTGATGGTATGGTGTGGGCATGTGCAGCTTACCCATCTAGAAGGACACCATCAATGCTGAAAGGTATAATCCAGGTTCTAGAGCAACATATGCTCCCATCCAGATAACATTTTTTGAAGACCTTGCATTTTCCAACTTGACAATGCCAAACCATATACTGCATCAAGAAGAAGGGTCCGGGTACTAAATTGGCCAGCCTGCAGTCCAGATAGAAAAAAATTGGTGGACTAGCACTGGATAGTGCTGTGTCCTAACTGCAAGAAGATCCTGGGTTCGAGCCTCGGGTGAGGCGACTCTGGAAATTTCTTTGTGGGATTTGCATGTTCTCCTTGTGTTCGCGCATGTATTCCCTCCATACTCCAGTTTCCTCCCGCATAAATTGCCCGTTAATATGTAAATGCGTGTGATTGTGTGTGTGCCCTATGATGGATTGGCACCCTGTGTAGTGTTGTTCCTACCCTTGCACCCAGAGTTGCCGAGTGGGCTCGGGCTTTCCCGTGACCCTGAACTAGATTTAAGCTGGTATAGAAAATGAATGAACAAAATTAGGAACCCTTGAAAAGAAGGACAGAGAAGTCTTCTGAATAGTTTTTAGCTGTTTCTGAAAATTTCTTAAAATCTTTACCATATAAGTCGAAGATATTTTTATTATTATTGTTATTATTACAAGCACCAATTTTGAGCATGTCGGCCATTGTGAAACTGCATCGAAAATATAGGAGCAGTACTGTTTGAAAACTGATGTGCGTAATAGCAGTAGTATATTAAAATTTGTTGGCTCTCTCACTGATTTTACAGGTGCTGGTCATAAAATTTTTATATCATGAAAAAGTAATTTTATTCAAAAAGTAAAACTTGAATACTATACACATTTGTTACACACAGACTGATATATTTCAAGTTTTTCTTTCTTTTTATTGGATGATTCTAACTGACAACTAATAAAAAACATAAATTCAGAAAATTAGAATATTGTGAAAATAATCAATATTGAAGACACCATGTACCACACTCTAATCAGCTAATTAGCTTAAAACATGTACCAATGCTTTTAACTGGCAGGTGTTTTAAGTTCTGTATTGTCCACAATCATAGGGAAGACACAAAAGGTCATTGCTAAAGAGGATGGCTGTTTTTAAAACATTAATAGAGAGGTAAAGGGAAAAGATGTAGTAGGAATAAGTGTACAAACAATGGGGATAACAGCACCCTGGAGAGGATAGTGAACAAAAATGTGAAGGAGAGTCACAAAGACTGGACTGCTGTTGAATTCCGTGCCACATTTACATTTGCAGTATTTAGCAGACGCCCTTGTCCAGCGCGACTTACAAAAGTGCTTTAAGATAATATCAGTAAACACAATCATTCTGTCTAGACAGGAAACCAACAAGAATATCCCTGTTGTGGAATTGTGCATGGTTTTTTTGGTTTTTGAACACTAGCACAGCTCACTGATCTTAGCTCCAATACCAGCCAAACCTCCCTATTGTTGGTAAACATTTTTTTAATCACATGAAAAATCACAAGACAATGGTTTTGATATGTAAACAGCAAGCATAGACATATTCACAAACAATCAACCATAACCTTTTATTTTCTGTCATTCATTTTATTGCTAGTTACATATTTCTTACAAACCAGCTCAGTGTGAAGAAAGATATCCTAAAGATATTGATATTCAAAGTGAATTTTCCCTCTTGACAAAGTATCATACTGTATATGCCTAGCTAGTCATTGCAGAAGCTTTATTATTGCTTATGTGACCTATTGCCACAGCACCAATCGGGCACAAAATGGTCTCACTTTATTTAAGCAGCTCAGATGTGAGCGTGGAAACATTATTAAAAATGTTAGCAAATGGTCCTATAACATTATATTGTTACCGGAAAAGTTGGTAATTGTAATATCGTAGACACGATAAGCCTCAATCTATGCTGGCTTAATCTCCAATGGCTGTTGGTTGTCTTCAGAAAGTAACATGAATTTTCAGAAATCAGAAAGCAGTATTAAAACATGGCACAAATGGAGTGGTCCATTTCTGATTCATAGGTCAACTGGGACTGCCTTTTATAACACTTATGCAAAAAAAAAATATTGAATAATGTTTTTCACTCCAGAAGAGAAAAACATGATCTTTTTCACCTTGTCAGCATGACTCACTATGTTTATACTTAATTAACTTAATTAAATTAATTTAAAACTTAATGTTTGAGTCAAAAATAACTTTATAAAACAGCAATGTTTCTACAGATTATTAAAAAGTAAGTCATTAAATGTATTTAGTAAATTCTAAGGCTTAAATTGTAATAACTAGCATTAAATTTATTTCAAAATGCATTAAAAAGATTTTGATGAAAAATCGTACCAGTACCAGTACCAGTTTTATACATCTAATGTAGGCATTTCTGAGTTTTTTACCAATGTTTTCTGATGCTCGAATGGCAAAATCTTTCACCTGTGGAAAGGACAAAACCTACAAAAGCAGGGCTACATTACAAAATACTAAAACAGACTTCTGCAGTTAGCAATGCAGAACCAGTCAACAGCTGTTTTGGATTTCTAACAAGCTTTCATTGTGGTTTTAACGTTTTTTAACTAGTTTTCTTAGCAATTACCTCTTTTCTAGTTCTTGTAACAGTGTTCTGCTTTCTTTTAGTTTTGATGTTATGTACCCCTATCCGGATTGTTTACCACTAAACAGAGATTATCCATAGCAACTAAGAAAATTAATGGATTGTGCAGATCACTCTTTTAATAAAACAGCCAACCCCTGTCTGTTTGCACCACTTTATCTCTGTGAGATAAGAAACAGAAACATTTGATGCCTTGAATATTTTTGAAGGGAGTAAACTGTAGTACTATGCAAAATATAATGGGAACTGTATTATTTCTGTTATATATACAGTATATTCAAAACATTACTTTTTCATTAAAAAATAATGCAACAGTTTACATTACAGAAAAAAACAAAAAATGAAAACGAATGCGGCAGTCAAGGTTTCCAAATAACTATTATAGATTATCCATGATGCAATGTATAGTAAATCATGGAATACTTTATTTTATTAACAATTGCTGAACTTTATAGTGCTTTCATTTATGTACAAATATTTAAAAATTATTTAAAAAATATGTGTGTTTTTTACAATACTGCTAAAAAGTAGCTGAAAAGTTAATTACAAGCATCTACACCGTTTGTCTGAAAAATTTGACTACTGTACTTGCTACGTTACTATAGGAAAAATGGAGGGGCAATTTGCAAAACTCTGCAGCAACTGATATAATAAATCTGCTCCAGTTTTGTTTTCCTTTCACTAGATTTTATTTAGATTTTTTGCAATGGAAGATTGTGTCCTGTGCCAGGTTTGTACTGTATTTAATACATGGTTACATACTATATATATTCCTGTAGAAAGAAATGTTAATGATAGTAACATTTTAATAGAGCTAAAAAATATAAAATAAATAACATCTAAATAAATAGTTTTATTCACATTGTAGGGTAAACTTGGTAAAGCATTAATATTTGACAGTTATATATGACTATATCAATAGGGGCACCACCTATGTTATTTTTTCCTTTAAAATTGTTTCTAGGTTGTAGGCACTGATATTTGACATCATTCAGAAATCAAAAACCAATCAGAACTCATTAAATAAAGGCAAATATTTGCGTCCTCGTAAAAATAAAATGAGCTGAATTGTCACTTAAGAGAAATCAAAGAGTGGATGTATTGAAATGTGAAGAATGATGGATAGACATAGAATTACAGCATACAGGTAAGACATAATATTTAATTTTACTCTGGCTTAGTGTGTGTGTGTGTGTGTGTGTGTGTGTAAGGGTGTGTGTATGCGCAAGGGTGTTTGTATGTCTAAGTATTTGTTAATTCAGAAGGACAAAGAGAATTTAGACAGGAAAATTTTGTAACTAACAAGAATTATATTATTATACACAGTAAGCATTATTCAGTGTGATTATTAATATAATAAAAAGAAAATAAATATTAGAGATTAATTCCATGCTTTGTCTAAAGGTTAACAAATTAATATTAAACTTAATAAATTGCTTATAAGTAAATATGGATTATAGAAAGATCCATCAGGGTTTTTTTCCTGCAGAGAGAATAAGTATTAAAACACACACATTTTATTTTAACGTATTAAGATTTTTCTCAGACAGTGTGTCTCGGTTAATGTACATTTTTGAAGCTGTGGACATTATGATGAGTTCTAATTCATTGTTATTTATGACAGGGAGAAATCAGATCCAGGCACGGTTACAGGTGGTAACACTCCAGGATCCTGTTTTGTGGCCTAAGGACAGAATGTTGTCTGTGGCAGACTGTTGTCTGTGTATTCTCCTGAAGAAAGACCATCTGTGTTAATATAAGAGCTTGGGCAATCTCAAACCCATTGTTCTAATAACAATTCCCAGAACCACTTTAACAAAATAAGACCCCAGGGG
>JAOUQT010078645.1:0-10094 GCA_025769995.1 Xyliphius kryptos
GAGCCGCTTCAGGTGCGCCAATCACCCCTGATCAGCGCCGCGGCTCCGCCACGCCCCCCAACGCCACCGCGTCACAGATGCCCTCATGCATCTTCACTTTATCGAATTTGACCCTTTTTTGCAAAAAGTTTGGACACCCCTGCTTTACTAGAATCCTACAAGGGTAGGATGGGTTCCCCTTGCCCATCCAGCACAGAACGTTGCGGATGCTAGGCAGATACACCCAGGACAGAGTGCCATCCATCGCAGGGCACACACACACACACAGTGATACTTAATAGTGGTAAATTACATGAGTCAAACTAGAGAAGCCAATAGACCTTCAAGCCATGTTTTTCGACTATGAGAGGAGAACTGGAAAACCCGCAGGATGTACTAACTACTAAGCTTGTTTTTTTTTATAATGAGCCCCAAGTAGGAATAGCTTCAGTTTGGTTATTTAAGCTTCTAGAACAGGGGGCGTAAGCTATTTTAATTTAGTCTGCCAAAATTGTTCAAACTATAGTGACAGAATATTATATTATTAGACCTTCCAGTCTATGCTTTTCCCCAATAGATTGTGTACTCCACTGTTGAGGTGTTTCACGCTCTACTTTTATTTCTTCGCTTTGCCAAGGGACAAGCACAGATCAGAGGAAAGACAAGTGGACAGTGTGTGCCAAGAGCTTTTTTTTTGCCAAATTTTACGAACCATTGTGGCCCATGAGTCAAAAAGTTAGGTGTTTTTTCCTGCCATGACAGGAATTCTCATTTTCATTAAGTCCACATTTTACTCTTTTCTTAGAATGCCTTCAGGTTATTGACATGTCTTCCATCAATCCTGAATTTTTGATTATCTTGCTCCTTGCTCCTTGTTTTACTTCTGTCCTGAGAATAAGTCAGTCAGTCTATTTTTAGTCACAACTAAGGTTTGTTCGGTGTGTAAGTTTGTGTAAGCAACACAATCAAAAGCGTCTGGGAATTCACAATATATGTAATTATTCTATTTACTTAAACTTGTATGTTTAAACAGAATACATGTATTGGCTCTTGCTACACATTAACAAGGCAATTAGGTGTTCAGGGCTCAGTAATGCTAAAGAGAGTACATTTAAGTCTAATTTATCTTGTAAATGATCTTACATTTTTTATTGTCCACTTACTTTTAGATGCCTGACCACAGCCATCAATGAATAATAACGTGTGTACAGTAAAAAGATATATATGGGATATCATTATACATTAGCAAAACACATTTGACTTTTATTGCCTTCAAACCATTTGTATGAAAGCTGCTCATGTTTTTTATGTTCTTATTTTATTTTGCTTGAGGTATCAGCACCTGCCAAATGTTTCAATGACTCAAAAAGTCCCATGTAAATAAAATACATTTTATTAGTTTTCTTTATAGTGTAATTATCATAAGACTTCTTAGAAAGAAACTGTCTGCAGGATAATTATTTAATATTACAGAACTGTGACTGATTTATATGATTTAAAGATAACTATTAGATATTAACTAAAGTCATATACAAAACCAAGATAGAACAACATTTTAATAGATTTATTAGCTAAATCAAACATTATTTCATTGCACATACACATTAAGGTTACTTTATGTTTTTCTTTGTTTTTCAGCATAAGAAATAATCACTGTTTACATCAGTAGCAACTAGCCACCTGTAATAGAACAGAAAATAAAATAAAAAGGTAATAATATGATGAAATACCAATTATAAAGCTAGTCTGATGTGATTTTTGCTTTCCATGGCTTAAATCTATAACAAAACGCTCACAATTTTTGCTGAACAGACAATTATCTTACCAGTAATGCTGGAGTTGTTTTTGACAGCCATATGGTTGTCACAAAATTTCATTAAGAAGCTTGTTATGTTTCTACATATCATTTCTAACCACATCTGTAAAATCCTTCTTTTCACCATGGCTGAATCACTGAACAGGAACATAATGCTGCTGGCTCCCACACATGAAGACCTGGCTAGTTAAAAGTAACAAGAGCCTTACATTTACATTCATTTACATTCATCAAGCAGTTAAAGATCAAATTTGCCAAATAGTGATACAGTTTTTGCAGTAATGTAAATGTTGCTTAGCGTCGGTTTTTGATTGTTATGGTTATGCATTCTTCTTCTTTATCAGCCAGGCTAAAACATGCCTCAGTTAGCAATGTGGCAGCAAAACAAGAACTTCACTATCCTCTTATGCCGTTCACCTGTGACCTAGTGATAAAGTGAAAATGTCTTCCTTTCATTCTGATTCGAATTTCTATTCACACTTGAACCTGCTTATATTCACATGCACTGCCTGCTCACAGTGCCACTTTCATTACTCTTTTTTTATATAGTATTCAATTAATAAATCAGTTAAATTAATATTGATGTCAGGCAGCATGGTGGCTCAGTGGTAACCATGTCTCTATGGGTTTCCTCTGGGTTCTCCAGTTTTATGCCACAGTACAAGGTGAAATGCTCTAAATTGTCCCTATATAGGGTGAGTGTGCCTAGTCCTAATAGAAGATTAAGCATAATGAATGAATATTACAATACAAAAATGATATTAGTGTAACAGTGAAATACAAAAAAAAAAATGTATGTATCGAGCTACAATTGTGGCACAGATCCTCATCACTTAAATCCCCTTTATTTGAATGAAAAAATAATATACTATGTTTTGCTTAACCACATATTACAGACACTACCATACTGCTGCTGCTAAAACAAGAAACAAGTACAAGTGGAGGTTAGAATGCATACTGTTTTAATCTTTAAAAAGTAATGCATTGAACATAGGCTAAATTCTGGGTTTAAAAATAAAAATGTAACTTTCTTGATGGTTTAGCTGGTCAGTTATTGCAGATAATTTTGATTGATTAGTAAGCAAAAAACATAAAGACATTTTTAAGATGTAATTTCTGAACATCAAGTCTTAACATGCCTCGATCTGCCTACTGTAGCAAAGGTATAACTGTCTGGAATGCAATCTATTTCACATGACCTGTTAATACATGACTTTCACAAGAAAAAGAATACCAACCCAGCCCCAGCATGGTGATGTTTTTTAAATCTTCCACATATTTCCACGTTTCATGGTTTTCATGAATTTGGTGAAACTCTGTTTAAGACATAATTACATTTAACAAAATGTATTAAAGAACTATTAAAGAACATGTATTTGTATCAAGTCATTTTACTTTTTTTCTTTTATAGGTGAGAAACTTTCCATTACATTTATCATGGCAGTATAGTGACAAAGTGGATAGTTGTAATCCAACATCAGATTTATTACATTCAACTTATTGTCAGGGAATGGAGAAAAGGAGGAATGTGTGGAAAGGGAAATATACATTATTGCTTGATACCCATGAGAGATCATGTAAACTGAGTGAACTAATACGACTGAGTACAGTCCATCTTCTTCTGACCTTAGTTTAAACCATTTTCGCTGGATTAATTAAGGGCATTTTGTGTACAATATTTATGTATCGACAGACAACTACAGTAGAAGTTGATAGGGGTGTTGATCTTTAATCATTTGCTTGTGAACCTGTTAATCTGCCACTAATACAAATCATCTACATACAGATCTCACTCTAAATAATTTGTTATGCTTTTCACCATAAAATACAAACCAACAATGACACAATACACCAGTAACGTTATGCTAAAGACCATTCAACGTGGTCTTACTGTGAAAAAGCTTGTTGATGTGCAGGCAGGATTCAGAAATGACAGAGCAACAAGAGATATAATGGCAGATGCACAGTTCATTATGATACATGTGTCTTAGTAAAGCCTCGAATTATGTTGCTCACACAAAATAACTGTCCTTAGGAAGATGGGAATAAAAGTGCATCTCATTGTCCTAATAAGAAATCTCTACACTGCCACAAGCATGACTCAAAACAGACACTCAGGGAAAGCAGTAAGAGAAGGCTGCATTCTGTTATCATACTTTCTAAACCTGTACACAGCGATACTACTATTGGAGCATTAAGACTAGAAGAAATGTCAATAACCTTCAATATTACAATGACATGACACTGACTGCAGAAAAACTGTAGTCTGGAGGCCCTTTTAAGGAAAATTAAAAAGCAGCATGCAAACGTAAGGCTTCAGTTTTATATGAAAACGACAGAAGTTATGATGAGCACAAGAACAACTCCATCATTTATAGAAAATATGTATAGTTTTTGCATTCTTGAATCAATTTTGTACAATAAAGTATCAATCAATCAGGAAATTTAACGGGCACTCGAGAAAGCAAAAATAAGGAACTGGAAAAAATAAACTGTTGTGTTGTGTCTACACATTTGATTACGATTTTCCAAACTAATGTTTTTACTGTGTATATAAAATGATTAATATAAGGAATATCAATGCCTTTGAGCTTTGCTGTCGGTAAAAAATAAAAAACTTTCAAGACAACCCTGGACGGCAATGAAAAATACACTCAAATTACTACACTACAAATACATGATGAGAAGAGTTGAAACGTTGAAACTAAAATAGGACAATTACTAGTTTGCTGGAGGGTTATTGGGTAGAAGGTAGAGAAATATCATGCTGATCACACCAGTTCTTTGCAAATTAGACACATGATGTGCACATGTGCACAGAGGCAATTTGGTATTTTTAGATTAACTCCTAGCATGTTCATCGACCATGGGAGGGAAGCTGCTGGAGGAAACCCACACAAACAAGGAGAGCATGCAGACTCCACGCAGAAAGGACATTTTCTGCACTGCCTAAGAATCACATTTAAAGCTTTCTTGCTGTGAGGTCACAGCACTAACAGCTGTCACCAAGCAGCATTTAGAGATAGATCAATTGCACAAATGCACACTCACACGTCTGTCTTATTATTTCTTATAATTAAAGCAGCAATTAAGACAGACAACATGTGTGCATCCTTAGAAGTAAGATCTGTAAAGTTTAAAACCTTATATGGACTACTGCTGAGGTTCTGGTGTGTAACTAACACTTTGATAAAAATAAATAAAAAAACAAAGAATAAAACATTGAATAATTCATGTATAATTTTTAATATATTTTAATCTCATTTACTGTCTACAGAAAAAGAAAACACAAAAGTTAAGGCTGTTTTTAAAGGGCAGTCAATAGCAGCATTAAAATCTCATTAAATTATTGTCCACAACATACGAGAATAAAATACCTAACATTTAAATGCAAGAAGTTTCACACATAGCACACATGCTTGCAAAAAAAAAAAAAGTTACGTGATCCAACAGTTCATGCAAGCTTTAGTTATTCACCATTCACTGGACTCTTACTTTGACAGAGTTAAGAGACAAAAAGTCAGAAGTTCATGAGGAGGTCACGTTCCTGCACACTAGTGTAAAATGGCTTTCCAAATACAAACGAGTGAAGACCTGCACGCAGCTTCTCCGCCATTGCCATGACAATGTTCAGGTCTCCTTCCACTGTCAAATCCAGATCAGTCTTCATATTACGTAACGATCGAAATGGCTTCCTTCCCTTTTGCCTACAAATATAAACTGGATTAAACAGATCTCTGTATCAAACAATTATACAGTGATTTCAATGGTCTTGATCAACTAAAAACCTTTTTTAAGAATTGCTTTAAACTCACAAACAGACCTGAAATCAGTGTACACAAAAAAAAAAGACTTCTGCTGCAGGCTTTGATGCTTCATTTAAAAACTGTTTAACAAATATGCTAAAGGCTTATAAAGCTTACATTGTGAGTCAAATCTGTTTAGAATTTGACAGTTAAAAATTAACTAGGTTTTTTTTTAATTCAGATTCACTATTTAAAAATTAGCATCTTACACCACACCCGATTCCTTTTTTAGGTACACAACTATTAGTAGCTTTTTGTAGTGCTGTGCTTTTTCTTTTCAAGTTAGTCATTATTTTAAAGCTTTGATTATTAACCTGTCAAAGTTAAAATAAAAGATTTTGTAGAACAAAATGGCACATACGTGTCATCCTCAATATAGCGTAGCAGTGTCAGAGCCCTCCGGTGCAGCAGCAGAAGGAAATGGGATAAGTATACACTGCGCAAGTTTAGGCCTGGCTTCAAAAGGAAGACCTGCAAACACACATCAATTAAGTTAGAATTGATGTTTGGCATCAGAATCAGAATATCTGTATTGTCATTATACCTGCTATAATGAAATTAAAATTGGTGCACTACACACTGGTATTACAAACAATAAATCTAAAAACTTTAACTAACAAAAAAAATGTGAATAAACAATAGCAAATAAAGACATACAGATATTACAAAGCACATTTTCTAATCCTGGGAATGATAAACCACCCCTCGAATCTCACAGAGGATTACGCAGAAGATAATAAATGATTGAATTTTCTAATCCATTTATGTGTGTAGCAAATGTAAGATGTTTTTTGCAGGGGATTCTGACTACGTGCACAGACATACAGAGTTGCTCTTACCTCATCTATAAAATTCTTTACTAGTGTGTCCTTGTGCATAACATCTTGAAATATATTCCTAGAAGAAAGAAAAATTGTTTGATAAAAAACATTTTAAACAAAATAATCAAAGTGGACAGTTGTTAATATATTATATTGTAAGGAAGTAACACATTGTAAAGTGATGGAATTACAGAAAGTAGGGCTTGGTTTTAATTCGCAGTAGCAGTACTCAAAACACCAAGAGACTAGAAGCAGCTCTACTAAGCCACTAAGTGGCACTGACAAGCTAGCTTCAGGATATTGAGGATATCAGACTAAAATCTCTTCTAATGCTTTCACAGCAGCAACAGTCTGCATTGATTGTTACTAAATGACCTTTTCAGTGTAATTATCACTTTATCTCTGTGGTGGAAAGCAAGTTGCTTTAATCATCATTAAGAGAGTCAGGCATTTGGCAGCTAACTGTGCTGGTGAACAAAGCGTTTTCTTTTTTATTTATTAGTTTAAATAACTAAATTAACTTCAACAACTAAAAAAATATAGAAAAATATACAAGCACCACATTTCTTCTGCACTTACAGTACATTCATTTAGCTTCATTTGCAGCTATATTGCAGCAAAGTGCACGTTTGCATTTAAGAACTTTTTTTTAATGGACATTTGTTTTTCAGCATGCAGCATTATCCCTTTTTAACATATTCATCAATAGACAGGACACCCACAGTACAGGTATTATATGGATGGTGTGTCATTCCCAGCAATGCAGTGCCACTGTTGTAGTAGTTGCATGATAAAACGATTTACTGGTGTGAACAAATCAGACAGTGCAGCTGTAGTAGCTACACAAATCAGTGTTACTTCAGCAGTTGTGTCAGATCTACCCATATGAGCACAATACATAATAAAACACACCACAACATCAGTGTAAATGCAAAACTGAGAATGACAAACAAAACAATGAACAGGTAGAATGGAACTAACAGAGTATGTAGATTAAAATTGATAGTAATAGTAGAAATACAAAGTGCATCTATACTATAAGTGGAAATGATAAACTGAACAATGAGTATCGACAGAGGTAGGTCGTTGCAATGGAGATAATTAATGCATTACATATTTATTTATATAAACGGTAATTTGTTGACATTTTTAACTAAAAAGCCTTTTTGTTGTAATTCAATCGTTTTTCATACTAATCTGGTAAGTGCTAATCATGATCATATTTTAAACGAAAACACAAAATGTCTCTTTTTATCAACCTATTTTTAAAAAAAATTAAAAGACAAACTCTAAACTAATACTGCTACTATTTGTAATTACACACAACCAAAGCCTCTCCACTCGCTTATTCACTTACTCACTCACATATACTGTATATTGTAACAAGAGACTACAGTTAGCATGGATAAAGGGCATTAACTTCACAAAATGCAATTAAAAGAGTCATATTTCGACTAACTAAATCTCACTCTTGGCTATGCAACAGGGAACACATTTTCTTGCAACATGCTATGGTCAGTCATGTCTAGTTCATGTTTTACAAAAAAATATATTTTAAGAGCAAGAATTCACAATCAGAAATATATTTAGTGAGGTATAAAGAATCATACAAGTCAGGTGTGTAGAAGTCCTGGATGTTATGGTTGTCAGGGCTGATGTCATCCTCACTAGAAGATTTCCAGAGGTTACTGAGCTCAGCCCGCATGTAGCGGCGCTGGTGGTACATGTGTTCATGGCACGGGGGCATCTGTTTCACTGTGTTAATATCCACATCAATGTGGGTGGATGGGTACGGAGAATAGAGCACCTGCCTGTAAGGCAACACAAAGCTTCCTGTTGAATCCTGTTTAGAGAGGGATACAGAGAACACAGATCGTTTAACATAAAACAGTAAAACTTTGAACCACTTGCTTTAAAAGTTTCATCAGATAATAACATAGAATTTTTATAAAACAGGTACTCTAGACTCATTACTCCCTACAGACTACTCAAACTGAAATGGATGATTCCAAACCTTTAACATAAATATCTTAAAGTCCCACCCAAACACTAAGCTATTTTCTCCCGACTGCTCTAATGACATGAAACCCTTAAGCGACTGTCAGTTTTCAAAAACTGCTGGTAATTTTGTGGTGTTTGCAGTATTGCACACATTAGCACTTGTGTGGGTTCACTGATGCAACATACACTTTCTACTTTCTCTTCATTCAATCAGAGGGCCTAATTTTTTTGCTGGTATTTGATGCTTACTCAGCAAAGTTTAAAGTGTCATAAATTCTTCTCTGAAAAGCTGTGCAAACATACTGCAAGAAAAGACATCATGCGTAGCTATTCTGACTCATTTCTGACTGTTTATGTGTCTTCATCTTCAGCAAGAAAATCAAAGTTATCTATTAATTCACAATTAATGATGGTTTCTGGGGGTGGGGTGCTTGCTGTTGGCAGCCTACTTTCAGGTGACTTATACAGGAATTTTACAGTCTAAAAAAATATCAATCCTCACATCATGTTCTACAGTTAATACTCTATTAAAATCTATTTTTATATTAACTGTTACAGTGTTGGAATCATTTGGTATTTGATCTACCAGCTTTTTAACTCCACCTATTTTTGTGTTTTGTTTAAAATATGAAGCAGTGCGATATAATTGCTAGACATTCATTTATTAAGGCATGTTTGGTGCATGGAGTGATTTAAGAAGATCTCCCGTCACCTAAGCTTTGTAAGTAATTTCAGGATTACCCACCAAATGTGTCTATGGAGATATGAAGTCATTGTAAAGAATAGGTTTGTTTACTGGTACAAGTTTTTGTGTAGATCTAGCTTTGTACCTTCAGCAGTCCCTGAACAAACAGGCCGGTATCATATTTGAAGGAGCCATCAGCTCGGCACAGCCGTGAACACTTCCTCTCAGTGGGTGTGAGAAACAGACATAGCGTCAGCACAATCTGCAGCACAAAACAAAACTCAGCTGGTTAAACTTTTCCTGTGCTTACACTAATAAATAATTAGCAGTTATGAATACACTTGATGAGTGAAGGACTGATGTGTGTGTGTTTACCTTATTGACTTTGTCTGGATTACTGCCAACAACAACGGAGCAGCCGCATGTCTGCAGATGAGAACTGATGGCTCTAGAATATTTAATACGATCTGATGAGTAATTCTATTAACATTACAATAAAACACAAATGTCAGGCTGCAGGACTTTATATTCAAGCAGTCAAATAATAAAGTGCTTTCATAAATTGTTAATGTAAAGTATTCATAATATTTTTTGTCTTTCTGCATGAATGTAATTCGAAACGACAATTTTTACAGACAGGCTAAAAGTAGATATAATCTACTGGAGTTGGTCAATGAAACTGAAACACCTGGTTTAAGACCACAATAATTTATTAGTATTCCAGGGCCTCCTTTTGCAGCCAATACAGCATCAATTTGTCTTGGGAATGAGATATACAAGTCCTGCACTGTGTTCAGAGGGATTTTAAGCCATTCTTCTTGCAGGATAGTGACCAGGTCACTACGTGAAGCTGGTGGAGGAAAACGTCCCCTCACTTGCTCCTCCAAAACGCCACAAAGTGACTCAATAATATACTGCTCAAAAAAATAAAGGGAACACTGAAAGAACACATCCTAGATCTAAATGAATAAAATATTTATTTAAAA
>JAOUQT010078665.1:0-20267 GCA_025769995.1 Xyliphius kryptos
TCGTTCACTGCCCTCTCGTGATGAATGTGGATTCACCCTCACCCTGGTGCTCACTCTCACTCAGTATGGTTCACCTCTGCTACATGGTGAATTACATTACATTACATTACATCTTTCCAAAACTGTCCGTAAGGCTGAGTTACTTAGCTTTTAAAGAAACTTCTGAAAACACATCTCTTCCACAGATACTTGCTATGGAAAAAAAATTAAAGTCAGATGAGATAACGCTCAGGTTTAATGATGCTCGAGTGTATCTCCTAAACTACTGACTGAATTGTTCTCTTATTTGTAAGTTGCTTTGGATAAAAGAATCTGCTGAATAAATGTAAATAGAAAATGTAAAACTGCTAAAGTCCAAAATTACAGCTGCAAAGCAGGTTCACTGTTTGGCATCAAAGCGTACAAACTGATCTTTACAGATCTTTACTTCAGACATGAAGTTTCTAAAGTCATCAAACTTGAAGTTCAAAGAAAACAGATTGAGGAGTTTGTATTTAAACATACAACATGAGACAGGAACCAAAAAACATCTATGGAATGGGCTTTAAATTTAATCCGACCTCAGATTTAGGAGCACCTTCACATTTCTACTGATCTCCATCTGTGGACATCACGCTGCTGCCAGACATCAGTGCTCAATATACACTAATCTAACGATATGAAGTTTGGTATTTTATGAAGCATATGACCGTAAAAGTGAGACTGTAGGTGAGTCCATACAGATTAGAACATGCATCTGCATCTTACTGGATCTCCACTTATTTGTCGATGTAGCGGCTGCAATGCAGCACTACGTCATACAGCCCATGCTTCTTTTTACAATTAGTACATAATCAATACTATATTTTATCGATCATACAGGGAAACCGTTGCTTTAGGAGATGACCTGTTTCTGAGGTGATTGGTTTCTGAGGTGATCGGTTTCAGCGGATGGTGAGACTCACCGGCTCTCGGTGCAGACGCTCTTAATTAATCTGAGGCGTCATTTAAAAGCAGTTAAGTGGATTAACGTCCTTGCAGTCAGAGTTCAAACGGATTTAATGACCTTCCAATGAAACGAAACGCTCTGAAGGTGCTGACGTCCGCGCGCCGTTACCGTAATACCGCCAGTCTGCGGGCAACCTGTCTCCAGACAAGAACCGACTTCCCAGAGAGTCGACTCGCCATATTCAACTTATAGGATTCGACTCTAATGATCAGGAATCGTTTTGAATCGAATAAGATAAACGAAACGACACGTATACAGATCGAAAAACGAGCGTTTTTGGTGAAAATATTTACCTAATTGCTAAGTATCGATTTATAGTAAATTTATAAACCTATACAAATATTTACTGGAGCCAATAATCGAAACCAATTCTATACCAAACCAATTGAGCACGAAGTTAGATGTGTGAGTGTACAGTGAGTGGATGCTGTCTCATGTGTACGAGATAATTCATTTATAACGAAGACTTATCACATGAAACAAGACATGATCCAGTGACGAGCGTAAATCAGTGAATCACGTTTATGTAACTGAGAGAAAGGCCCATATACAAATCATCATCATCATCATCATCATAGAACACCTGAGTGGAGGCAGGACTTAGAAAGATTCAAATACAAGTGTTTATTACAAATTCAAATCTGAATTAAACCATGTGCTACAATAACAAAAATCATTATGTACCTCTTCATTCCTATAAAAATCAAAACTGGATTAAATAGCTCACATTAAGATTATCATTTTCACTCAGTATAAGGGCACATAGTGGTCACACTTTCCATGTGTGGATGTTAAGCAGAAACAGACACTAAACAGAATGTGATAGTGGATTTAGAATGGAATGTACCACCAGAGTGGTCACCGAACACGTTATTAAAAACTCTGCAAACAACTCAACAGCCAAATCCAACGTGGTCTGTTTCAGTGAACGCTCTGACAAACAGCATGTAGAGAATCCGCTCAAACATCTGATCTAAACGATGTGAACATGCCTTCAGGTCTCAAGTGGTCCTAAAATGTAATTCATTGGTACAATAACCCTAACACCTCAGTCAAAAATCATGGGATAGTTTACCATTCCAGGTGCTCGGTAAGTAGAGGTCCAATTTCTAAAAACACTGTCAACTGTATTGTACAGACCGCAGCACATCCATCAAGCAGGCACTTTTTAAAGTGCAGTGATTATTTATACCTTAAAGTAGTTAAAAATAGGTTTATTAATATTATTATTCAGGTCCAAAGATTCACAAAATAACAAACCTTAAGCAGCATCAGTATGAGATGTAAATAACCTCACGCTAGCAGAATCTGGCTAACTCTGTTCTTTGCAATATTTGCTAGTGGTTAATACAATATACATCATTAAACACAACATGGGTGTGTAAAAGCACCCAAAGGTCATTTGGAGAGTCACAAGTGTGCATAGACTCAACCAGTAGATTCGCACAGTCGCAAGACATTTCGGCCGAGTGGCCCTCTGCCTCCACCACGTTCCCTGTCCAGTTTGAAGCGACATGATCTACCATCATGATTTGATCTTCCAAAGCTGCACAGAAATACAAAAAATTACATAGGTATACAAAGATAAACTTTGCAGATGTGGAATCAGTAGGTCACAGCAGTTTGTGTTATTTATGCTCTAACAGTGAAACAGGATGCTGAGGATGATTACTTTCTGTCTACACTCGGAAACCAACTCACTCTGATATTGAAGCCCAACAGGTCACTGACCACAGCAGAAACCGCTGACAGGATGACCACGCGGGTGATGTTGTAGATCAGAGGGTTAACAGTGAGTCCCAGCAGACGAAACGGCGTGTCCAGCTCCTAACAAACAACAGATAACGAGACAACAATTACACTGATCATGCTGACTGGGTAAAAGGCTACAGTATGGGTGTTCAAACTCTTAGCAAAGAGTGCCAAATTCAATAAAGTCAAGTTGCCCAGGGGCCGATAGTTCCTTTTGACACTTCTTTCGCCACAAAAGTTGTATAATCACACACACTCTGTTATTAAACAATCTTAATTGTCACAACAGCCTTTATTTTTTAAACGACAGTGTACACAACCCTGTGAAAATGCCAGGTTTAGTGATCTAAAACAATGAGACTTAGACAAAGCCTTTCAGAAGTTTTTCCAGAGACATGTAACCTGTACATCTCAATTAAAAAACTAACTGATATCTTTAAGGGGAAGAAGTAAAAAAATAATAATAATAATGTGGTTTCATAAGTGTGTACACCCTAAAACTAATAAATTTTGATGTTATTACAGCACTCAGTATTTTGGGTGGGAGCCTATTAGCATGGCACTTTTTCACTTAGCAATATTTGCCCACTCTTCTTTGCAAACACGCTCCAAATCTGTGATCAGTTAATCAGATTCAGATCTGGGCTCTGGCTAAACCATTTCAATACTTTAATCTTCTTCTGTCAAAAGCGTTCTTTGGTTGATTTGGATGTGTGCGTGGGTCATTGCCATGCTGATGAACTTCCTCTTCAGCTTTCTCACAGAAACCTGAAGGTTTGGCGCCAACATTGACTGGTATATGGAACTGTTCATAATTCCCTCCACCTTGACTACGGCCCCTAGTACCAGCGAAAGCAAAACAGCCCCGCAGCACGATGCTCCCACAACCATGCTTCACTGTGGGTATGGTGTTCTTTTGGTGATGTGCAGTGTTAGTTTTTGCACCAAACATGCCTTTTGGGTATTGTTCCCGAAAAGTTCAACCTTGGTTTCATCAGACCATAAAACATTTTCCCCACGTGTTTAGGAGAGTTCAAATGCGTTTTTGCAAAATATAGCCGAGCTTGGAGGTTTTTCTGGCCACCGAGAAAAGGCCGGATTTTGGACATGCCTGGGCTACAGAACCTTTTAGTTCACTATAACTTAACTGAGGAAAGAAGGGAATTAATGGTTCCAGAAAGACAAAAAAAAGAACCGATCATGGCACCCAGTCAGTGCAGAATGGTTCTGATGGTTTAAATCTGACCTTCAGAAGTTTGGTGGCCAGCTTCAGCACGTTGTTTACGATACTCAGCTCATCTTTCTTGTCTGGTTTCTTTTCCATCTTAAGATAAAGGTTTATCTGCAGAAAAACAGACAGACAAAAAAGTTTTGTGTGACAGCAGCGGGGCTGTGCTACAGGGTGTATATACGTCTGTGTAAGCGTGCCCGTTCCATGTTTAAACTGGTGGAAGAAAAAAGCTCACGTTCATTGTGTGTAAGAAATGCATCCTGTGTAATGACATGTCAGTCAGTGCAGCGCAAAACAGGAGAAAGAAGTAGATGGAGCACTTCATGCTGAGCGCCGTTTACCTGCTCAGTCAGTAACACCGAGGCATTGCTGTACTTGTGATTGGTCTCAGAACCAAGAGTCGCCAGCCGGAGCAAGAAAATGAACAGAGCCGGACCCCACACCAGCAGCTCCCAGTTACTCTCCCAGTCCAAAAACGTGTGATGGCTGTGCAGCACCTACATCCACAATACACCATCACAGTCTTCATTAAGATCCCTATGAACTGGTCTTATTTTAAAGAATGATCCCCGACCTGAGCACAGCAGGCAAAAGCAATGGATAAGGCCAGCAGGAAGATGGACGAGACGATCACATCCACGGAACGCTGAGGCCCGCGTCTCTGTAAACCAGACATGTACACTGATTACCGCTGACATGTCTGACAGACGGGTTTTACTAGTGTCACAATCCAGCAAGCAGTGAAGACTCAGCAATGCTGATTTTAAAACGGCAGCTACTGTCCTTAAATCTGATTGGCTGAGCCGTTTGTCCAGCTGTGACGATGTTACTGACACACACACACACACACACACACTCACACACACACACACACACCTCAATGCGTGACATATATTATATTTCTTATGTTTTTTTTACGAACTGTGTTCTGTACTTTGGCCACTGGATGGCAATATGGAATTGTTATACAACCCGGAAACCTGTTACTCAGCGATCAGCTTTCACTTTGAAAGCGGGACTACGTTACATTGCACATGAACCGATTAACGATTTTGCTAACACATTTATGAATCAAAGTTTTTTTTAATAGTGTGTTTGTTCCCATTTTATAAAAGCAATAAGACAAAAAGTTTATGTATTATTGTGAATAAACCACGGGAATGATTTATTCTCAATAATGCCATGCCCTCGCGTATCTCATTGCTTTATTATAAAACAGGTAGTTCCACTCCTTAAATCTGGTTGGCTGAGTTGTTTGTCTAGCTGTGGCATTATATTTAATATTTTTTATATTTATGACGCTTCACATTCGGTATAAAATAAAGTTTTTCTGAGGTTTTTCCTAAACTGTTTTTTTTTGTTATTTGACCACTAGATGGTAGTATTTGATTGTTAAAGAAACCAGAAATCTTTTACTTCAGGGTTTAGAAAAAACAACTTGATAATGTGTCACTAAAGGCGAGTTTATTTTGCTTTCCATCAGTGCATTTATAATTTACTTTTTTTATTCTAGTATGTTGGTAACCGTTTTATAAAAGCAATAAGGCACTCGAGATTGTGCATTATTGTGAATAAATCATGGGAAAGAAGTGTAACTACTCCGTTTGCGTGTCGTGCCTAATACCGCCTTTTTCCCGTGATATTTTTTACAATAATGCAGGCCCTCGCGTACCTTATTGCTTTATTAGAACCCTGCAGTCATTCTAAGCCTCAGTGATGCATATTTAATCTGATTAGTTAGAGAACTAAACATGCAGCGTTCACTGTGTGTGACAACATGCTCAACCACAGTGTCATTCCAAAATACCTTAAAAGGTTTCTCCTCGTACCTGGACCTTGTTCCAGCTGTGACTGTGTTGTGTGTACAACATTTTAAATTAGTCAACCGGTCAAGAGTTCAGCAAACGATTGATTCTTTTGATACTGATTCTTATTTTAGTCTCATTTGGAAACAGGGATTTAAAAGTAAAGAAAAAAACAGACCTTAAGGAAAGATCGGAGCGACAGCCACATCTTAATGTTCTGTACTTTCTTCAGTCTGAAGTGAGGGATCTCGGATTTTTTGGCCTTGCGTGCTGATGTGATGTGGCTAAAGAACTTGGCGATGAGCAGCCTCTGTGAACGATGAACAGTTACATAACGAGTCCCAGGTGGACGCTTTCATCACTGCTATGACCTGCTGATTTGTTAGTGTATAATAAAAGCAGTACCTGTTTATAAGTCCTCTCAGCTACACACATCAAAAAAAAGAACAGACCAGTCAGGAAAATTCTCTCCAGCGCAGTGATGAAGAAGAAGGCGAGAGAGGAGGCACTGGGCTTCCCAACAGCCATGACCATGAGGTCTTTAAGAGTTACAGAGCCGATGCGCGTCACATCAAGCTGCTGAGCTAATCGGAAGCAAAACGGCAGCAGTGACAGGGTTAATGTGACCAGTCCCCCAAACACCAGGTAGCCCATTTCCTGTTCCACCAGCTTCACCTGCACACAGAGACATTTACTGACTGAGAACTTTCACGTGGATCAAAACCAAGCTGTTCAAAGACTCAACACAGTGGTTTCCAAAAGCAGGAGATGTTCATACAGGAAAAGCCCCTGAAAAACAAGCCATAATCTTGTTAAGTGAAACTAAAACTATTTTGAAATCAGATCATGTGGGGTGGCCCACGGAAAAGCTGGAAATACGAGGTGGCTGCTTTTTCGTGTGCCACCCTGTACATGTGGACATATAGCTCTGTGTTATGTCTGAGAATGCGCTTCGGTGGAGGACGGACGGTGGAGGACCTTACCTGTGTGAGGATGATGCTACTGATCTCCAGTACAGACATGTCAGCCTTCTTGCACTCGCCTTGCTCCCAGATGATGGCGCTAACGCGGTCTTTGGACGGGTGACAGGCCTGAAGCCAGGAGAGCTGGTGCTTAAGGGGTTAAACATCTCATCAGTCCACAGTTCATCCTGAACATCACATCCAAAACATTAAAGACCAGAGGAGAAGTCACCTGTGAAAAAGCCTCTTCATCGCTGCTGAGGACGGTGGGTCCAGGAAGGGTGCATTTATGGTACCGAAGCCCCTCATCTCCACTATTGCTGCTTGGCGAGGAGGCGGAGTCAGGACCCTGCAAAAGCTCCTCCCACAGCATGTCGTCCGAGTCGGAAGCGGGCCGAGAGTCCTCGGACTGCTGTCGGTGGTCCACCTCGGATGACACCGCTCTTACCAGATGCTCCTGCTGTTACAAACAGGAAACCAGATCCATTCCATCATTTCAGTTCAGGTCTTACTTCAGTAAAAAACATGATTTGGGGAGGTTCTGACCGGCTCCTTCACTGTGGGTGCAGACTCTGTGGTGGAGTGTCTCTTCCGAAGTGCTGAACCATGACCGGCCAGTTGATTCAGCGGGAGCTGTTCTGCTTCTCCCTCCTCCTCCTCCTCCTCACTGGACATGTCCTCAGAGTTCTCATTCACAAACTTCTGAAAGGAGATCAGCAGTCAATCATCTACACAAATTACACAGGAATGCACACGCACACACACACACACACACGCACACGCACACACACACACACACACAAACACTCCCACTGTATAGGGGTGTGTGCAACACTGGTGTCTGATTAAAACTGATTAATAAAGAAAAACAGTAAAGTGTCACTTCATCACCTGCTTTTTCTGAGACCTGAAAGTCTGTCTGTTCTCTTTAAGATTGCTTGCTTTGACCAGCTTCACACACAAGTCTCCATCATTACCTCCCTTTACTACTTTCCTCTGTCTGCAAAAAAACAAAACACCAGAAATAAATGTAACCAACAAAGGTTCTCTTTCAGGAAGGACCTGAGGGCAACCTGGTGCTCTGATTGGGTTAAAGTTCTGTGAGTGTCAGTGTAAATGAGTTAATTACTCCCCAAATAAGAAACTAATGTTAGAAAAGGATCTGAAAATGCAAAATGTGTCGATAGAGTTGTAAGAATCTCACCGTTTTCTTCGAACAGGACTGATCTCCTGACTGCGAGTGGGACTGGATGGGCTGCTCTGTGTGCTGAGCTCAGAAGTTCTGGATGACTCTGTGGATACGATTTGGCAGTGCACTGTACCCAAAAGCAGCATCAGACACAGTGGACCTATGACCTCACTGGCTGTAGCTGCAGGAACCTCTACATACAGCACAGCTGCAGCTACTGAGAGAGAACATCAACATCCAAATGAAGTTCTGCTCCATATGAGCTCGTGATGTGACGTTACCAGTTACATGTCATTCCATATGTCAGAAAATCTATACCTTGTAGGAAGTACAGGACCAAAATCCAGGTAGCGATGCTTTTCGAGGTCACTTGGATCCACCATTTATAGAAGAACGGGTAAAGAAGAACTCTGACCAGGCCTTTACGGGTCAAAGAGGTCCAAGGGCTCTCCGGCTTGGCTTTGCTGAACGTAGAGCCTGAAATCGGCGCATTAGATGCAGTTACTCAAACAGAGCTGTTGCAGTTGTTTGGCAACTTCTCTTCTGAATTACATTTACTGTTTATAAAAAAAGTAAATTCTTCATTAGAACATCAAACAAAGCAGGAAGAAGGTAAACAGCTGAGATTAAAATACAGAAGATGGACTCAGAAGCCTCTTTTTTAAAAAGGCACTCACCCCTCACCAGGTCAACGTCGATCAGGTCAGGTTTAATGTGTCCTGTTCTTTTCGGTTTATTTCTAATACCCTGCACACACGTATCATATGGCTTACAAAACCTGTGTACACAAACTATCCCAATTCGTGGTCTTTGTTTTTGTTAATAAAATAAAGATTAAAGTTTTGTCTTTTTTATTTATTTTTTTGGTAAACATGAGATTGCATCCTGATGTTACGCTTAATTTAAAATTAAACATGTAATTATAGTTGTGCATTTTGCTTCAGATTAGTACATTTGTTCATACAGTGCAGTTTCTAACATTAGATCATATGGAAACTAATTCCCACCTTCAGTTCAGCCTGCTCCAAAGATTTCTCCCATATTTGTTGGTCATAAGCTCCAATCTATCAGAAAGATTATAAAAATGAGACAGGACTTTATGAGACATGACGCTGTACTGATCAGCAAACACATGGGTTTCTTACCTTTTCCTGATACCACGCTATTCTTGACATTGTTGAACCATGAAGAGCTGAGCAGCTCCAGTCCGGTCACCCAACTCATCTCATACAGTACTGACTGCTCACGGTCAATTCCCTAAACAAACCAGCACGCAAAACAAGTTTGTCTGTTGATACTAAAAACAAAGCAGCAGACGTAACACTCCTCATGTAGTGGATCACTCACATCCATCATGACCTTCTATTATAAGGTATATACATTTAGAAAGATTTTAAAGGCTAAGCGCCACCTACTGGTTTCACATTATTTTAGCTTTTTAAATGAAAACGTGAATTTTAAAAACATATTCAGTTTACTTAAAAAAAACAAAAAACAAAAAACAAAACAATGAGTTCAAGTAAATTAAGGGGAAAGCAAACGGTCGCTCCGGGAATTCCAGGATGTTCCAGCGTGTGAGGTCACTAGTGGAATATGGTGGATAACGACGCTATTAAATGGCGGGGGTGACCGAGTCGGACTGT
Source organism: Xyliphius kryptos (assembly GCA_025769995.1). Classification (NCBI taxonomy): domain Eukaryota; kingdom Metazoa; phylum Chordata; class Actinopteri; order Siluriformes; family Aspredinidae; genus Xyliphius; species Xyliphius kryptos. The sequence goes on from JAOUQT010078665.1 coordinate 9,571, forward strand.
GAGTGTTTCAGCGAGAGGTCGTCAGATTCAGGAGATATTTCTCAAATAGATAAAGAGGATGAATCTTTCGTGACTGTAAGGGGCGCTGTCTTTTATAACAACATTCAGTTGTTTAGATTTGAGCCAGAGGCAGAAGAGACCACCAGAGGGCAGCCGAGCACAACCTGAGCCCATCATCAGAACTGGGAATTCTAACTGGTAGGAGAAGGGCTCTTAAACACCTCTCGTTAACTTCTTTACACGTCCATATTGTTGGAAAACCACGTGGTTATGGCGGCACAGCAGCCTTTATGTGTGCGGCCTTTATATGCTGCGGTAAGAGAAAAACGCAATGGGACAGGAGCAGGATTTTTGGGGATTTTCATGTGTTAGTCGTCTGGCAGGAAGTGAGCGCTACAGATAATGCAGTGAGTGGACACCTCTTTCAAAGTTGATCAATGTTGACCACTTTTTTGATCTTTGGTCACCTGTGGATGGGGGCGCCACTGTACACTGAATTACTGCAGCCCAAAACCACACCCCTTTTTGTCATTTTGCTTTTCAGTTTGTCTGCTTTAATTTGGCTTGTTCTCCACCATCAACGTCATATACAAAGTCTAAAAACCATGGGGCAGAGCTAAACTTAAGACTTTTAAACCATATTGCTTGAACTTTAAAAAGAAAAAAAATTCTGATCATCGATAATCAAAAGTTTGGAATTTGACTCGTGCTGTATTCATTCATTCATTATCTTCTGCTTAATCCTGTGCCAGGGTCGCAGTGGGATTCCTCATGTCCATTCAGGGAGGAACGTTTCAGGTACTGGGCAGATACACCCAGGACAGGGAGCCAATCTATCGCTGGGCACACACACTCACACACTATACAGGGCAATTTAAGAGTATTCAATTTACCTTTACTCCACGTTTCACGTTTTTGTACCACAAGAAGAAGCTGGAAAACACAGAGGAAACCCACGCGGACACGGGGAGATCATGGAAACTCCACCCAGATTGGGAACCAGGAATCCCCAGCGCTGAGAGGAGAACATGCTAACCACTACACCACCGTGCGTCCAGTGCTGTACTTAACTACACAAAAGTGCTTACATGAGCGTCACCACGAAGTCATGGATCAGTCAGTGAGGAATTAAATTGTGTTAAATGGCTGTTTGATCTGATAGCAGGTTAGTAATGTTCTGACAGCTTCAGTTCTGGTTATTAATGCTGTTCCTGATGCAGAGCAGCTGATTGTCCAGTTATTATTAGGATGTTGATTGATTCTCTAAAATAACAGAATATGCAGAGGACCACAGAATGGAACTGTAGGACTACAAACCCCATCTGTATGATCAGTGGAATTGACAGTAATTCGAATGATCGAATATACAGCACTATTTTCTCAACTATAAGCATTAATGTTAAATAAAATATCATCAGATGCTTTACCCAAACTTTAATGTTGAGTCATTTTTAAGCTGCCCTCGAGTTTAAAAGCACACAGCCGGATTCCGCTCAGTGAATTCTCCTGCAGTTTTAGATTTAGAGAAGTTTCTCATGTTGTGTAATGAATGTTAATAATGTTTCTGTTACTCACCGTTCTTTATTTAATGTCCGCTGCATGATGACTCTGCTGCTGCTGCTAATCTGCTAACGAGGAAGTTTCCTGTTTAACGTTTAAAGATGGAGCTTAAGTTTTATTGCAAACAAGTTCAGTTAGAGGAACCTGTTCAGTTTTCCATGTAAATGAACTAACAGTGAGATAACTTCGGGTTTACGCCCTAAACTTTACATAAATGCCTCGTCTTTTACTTTAAAGCACTTCCATAAAGTTCGGCTTCAGCAGTCAGTCAGTCAAACCGGTTACCGCCGGCTGCAGTTCAGAACACCACAAACACCGCGGTCAGCAAGCAACGACCAACATGTTTACAACTTTAGAAAACGTCACGTTCCACTTCGACGTCTTAACGCAAAAAAAAAACTCCGAAACTGACGCATTGCGCCCTAGTGAGAGAAAATGGACAGATACGGCCGCGTCCCAATTCCCAACCTGTTTTCCTTTAGTGCACTTCACTGTCTACACTCACCAGATTGAAACACTGCATTGATATCACAATCTGAATTACTGGCCAAGTGTGTTGTACACACAAGGAGTGGGGTGTTGTAGGTGTTGGCTCTCGTATTTTACACATAACATTACACAATAAACAGATTCACAATACAATATATGCTAAAAACACTATACAATAAACCAGGGGTCACCAAACTTTTTGAGCTACTTCTTGGGTTGTGTGGAAGGCAAGGGCTTCCAGTATGATACACACCTCTAAAATAACTAATTTGTTCAATATACCTTTAATTATATATAAGGCTTAGCACATTCTCCTCTCAGCACTGGGGACTCCCAGTTCAAATCCCAATCTGGGTGGAGTCTGTTCCCCCGTGGATTTCCGGTCTCCAATTTCTTCCCAAAGCCAAAAAACACAGACTTAAGGTGAATCAGCTGCTCTAAATATTCCATATTTTGTGTATCACAAGCCTGGTAGAGGATGAGGGTTGTGTAAACACATGGACAAGTCTAATATGAGGGTTTATGGCCTTTGAAATAATCAAAGTTAAAAGTTCCTGAATGGTGGGCAGTGGGACTCCCATTATTTTCTCAGCTGTCCTGATTGTTCTCTGCAGTCCGTTTCTGTCGTGTTGTTGCTGCTCCAAACCAGACTGCAGTCCAGGAGCACCAGACAGAGTCGATCACTGCAGTGTAAAACTGTTCTAACAGCGCCGTGGCAGACTGTAGTTCCTCAGTAGTTGGACTTCAGGTTGTTTGAGATTGTAGTTCCCAGGAACCTGAAGGTCTCCACAGTTCCACAGACACAGAGCCGTCACTTATCGTGATCAGAAGTAGAGGTGGGGGGTGTCTTCTGAAACCCACTGTCATCTCCACAGTCTTGAGCGTGATCAGCTGCAGGTTGTTCTGACGGCACCATCCACTCAACTTCCTGCTGATATGCAGGTTTCTGACCATCTTGGATAAATCCAATTAGTGTAGTGTCATCTGCAAATTTTAGAGTCCTATGTGATACCTCGATAGCCAAATTATAAAATGTTATCTGCATTTGATTAAATCTGTACTTGCCCCTTACACAATTACAACAATGTTTAATCCAATTCAGTCTAATCCAATTTAAATTAATGACACATTAAAGATTTTGATAAAATGCTCCGTTTTGAATCAATGTACAAATTGTAGACTTCACTTATATAATTCTCATTAAAAAAGCACTTGCTGTAAATTGTACAATGTTCAGGTTTTATTATACGGCTGTGTGGCCTGTCATTGTGTTGTTTTGTCAGTTGTAAGTCGCTTTGGATAAAGTGTCCGCTAAATCTAAATGTACAAATAGAAATAAAGTACACAGTAAAGGTTAAAAACATATAAAGAATGTTCAAAAACAGAATAAGAGTACATATTGTGGGGTTGATGCTGTACAATCACCTGAACATTAAAGAGAAGCATTTCTTTTTGAACATCAGTGTACGTTACTCTCTCCAGCATTAGTTTTAACCCCTGTGTACACTTCACACTTGAAAGGGATATTCTTCTAAGTAGCACTGCAGCATCTGTGGCAGAGATGCCCGCTCTGCCAGCTGTGTGTGTCTGTTAACAGTAAGTCTTGCCAGGTGTTGTAAGGTAGGAAAAGCTTTGGGCATGTAGAGAGGCTGCTTGAGTTCCAGTGCACATGTCCCATCATTTATAAATAATGTATTTTCCTCTGGTGTAGCGCCCCCGTCCTGCCTGCTGGTCACGACATAGTGCTGGACCAGATCGGATACGGAGGGGAAGGAGTGATGGCTGTAAGCTGGTGAGGACGACAGACGAAAGCACGACCTGCTGTGTTCGATTCGCACGTTGATCGGACCGTGGGCAGTCTTCAGGGACAGGGTGAAGAGGTAGTGTGTGTGTGCACTATCACGAACCAGGAACGTACCATTCGCCGCATTTTCCAGAACACACCCGGCATGGTGGGCTGAAATATTCCCCCAGTACCAGCCTGAAAAACAAAGAAGAACATGTTAAAGTTACATCAGTTTGGAGAGGTTTGCAGAAAAGTTTGAACTCAACATTCATGTCCATCCAGGGGAGAACATTTTGAGTGCTGGGCCGATCCATCACAAATCCATCACTAGACACACTCACTCAAACAACCACACTATGTGGGGCAATTTAGAGCATTCCATTCACCTTAAATCCATGTTTTTGGATTGTAGGTGGGAGGAACCCGGAAAATAACCACACAGACCTGGGGAGAATGTGGAAACTCCACCCACATTGGGATTCGAACCGGGTATCCCCAGCACTGAGAGGAGAACATGCAAACCACTAATCCATGTGACTTGCTATATTATTATTGTTCTATTTAGATGCAGATCAGATTTAATTGATAAAGCACTTCAAAAACAACAACAAAGCCGCAACATAATGCTGCACACTGCTGATGATAAAACAAGAAACAATATACTAATAAAACTGTATAACCGATAAAACTGTGATACAAATAAAATAAAACCACAAACAAACAATAAAACCAGGACACTACCACCGCCGTGTTTCACAGATGAAATGAAACGTTCCAAAGAAAATATAACTTGTGATCTGCGCAGTTAGTTTTTGTACCTGAAGTTTGCAGGAAGTGAAACACATCGCTGAGGTTGATCAGGGTTTTTAGAGGATGCGCCCGGTCGGCTTCTGCGTACCCCGTACATCTCAGACTCATGAACCGGGGACTGAATGAGTTCCTTTTAAAAAACAAGGAGATGTTTTTCTAAAGACATTTTGCAGACGAAGTAAAAAAAACAACATTAATAATTAAATTCGTATTGATGGCATGATGGCTTAGTGGTGAACACATTCGCTCCAAGTTTCCATGTCCTCCCCGTGTCCATGTGGGATTTCTCCTGGTTCTTCGGTTTCCTCCCACAGCCCAAAACATGGATTCAAGGTATATTAAATGCTCCAAATTGCCCTGTTTAGTGTGTGGCTGTGTGGGTGAGTGAGTGTGCCCAGCGATAGATGGGAACATTCTCCCTGGATGGACATGGGGACCTCCCCCTCATTTTGACAGTTTTACACCAGATGACCTGGCACAAGCCTTCCTTATTCAGCGATTATTTTTAACTCTAAACTGGATTCATTGCCCAGGAAGCTGGGCATTCTCTCTCTCTCTCTGCTGCTCGTCTTCTCACACACAACCAAACTAAGCACACTTCTGTATGGTTAGTGTTGTTGCAGTCTTGCTGTACTTTAAAACCATCTCAGTTTTCTTTTTGGCATTCTTGCCCCTATACAGCGTGAAGTCCAGCGCCCTTTTAAACAGCGACTCTGAAATCTGAATGAAAGCGTCATCTGTGAAGAATCAATAAGATCTGTACCCACCATACAGGAACCTTCTCCTTAAAGAAGACACCAAATACTAAAGTTAAACTACCGTATAACAAGAATTAGTTATTAGATGAATAAATACATTTCCTATCAGTCAGGTTTCAGTCAACAAGTATTAATAATCATGAATTATTTGTTACCTCTCAGCATGTCCATCATGGAAAGGAACCAGCTCACCAAAGACCCCCCTCCATAATCTCCATGTCCACACTTCCATTGTTTTCTTCAGTGATGAAGCAACCCTGCCAAACCCACAAGAGACAAAAACAAGATCAATCAGTTTCAGTGATGAACCATCAAACATTACAGAGTCTCTCAGGTCCAGTCCCCAAACCTGAAGGTTCCTTCAGTCCACAGTATGATGCAGATCAGCTGCAGATGAGCATGTGACTGTAATTAATACTTACAAATCATAAATACTGGAAACAACACAAAACCTCAAAACCTGAGACACACCAAAATCATCTACTACATCTGCAGTGCCATTCATAATTAATGGCACCCTAGTTTAAATATCTTAAAAGCCTTAAAAATAAATACATATATATTTATATTATTGCAGATGCATAATCTCACTTAAAAAAGAAAAAATCCTGAATAAAAAATTATTATTTCACTTAAAATGACCTGTTCCACAATTAATAGCACCCTTAACAATTTCTTGAAAAAAACATTTGTCATTTCTACTGTAGTTTATAAAGTGGATCGAAGTATCCAGGAACCTTTAATTTGTAATTCATCACCTGTTTCTCTGGGGTATAAATATGTAACACAGAGGCCTATCTCTCTTTAACATGAGAACACACCATTCAGGAAAGGCAGATGTGTGTGGACCTTCATAAATCAGGTTATTCTACAGTCAGAGCGATCATCAAAACGTTCCAAACATCTGGAACTGGGACAAACAAGCCTGGAAGAGGACGCAAGTGTATCTCACCACCACACACCGTGAAATGGATGGTAGTGGACGTAAAAAGTTCTACAAAGCTCACTGTAAGAGAACCAAAGCAGATGGTATCATCTTGGGGTTACAAGGTCTCCCAAATAACCACCAGACGCTATCTCCATACCAACAAGCTGTTTGGGAGGCGTGCACGGAGAAAGCCTTTTCTGAGTTATACTCATAGGTGTAAACAAGGAGGAGTTCACCAAGCACTACTGGAATTTTAACTGGGACTGGGTGCTTTGGTCAGATGAGACCAAGATAAAGCTTTTTGGCAACAAACACTAAGTGGGTCTGGTGTAACACCAAGGATGAGTGCGCAGAAAAACAGCTCATGCCAACAGTCAAGTATGGGTGAGGATAGGTTATGCTTTTCTCCTCCAAAGCACCTGGGAACCTTGTAAGGATAAATGGGATCATGAACTCTTTAAAATATCAGGACATTTTGAATCAGAATCTGGTGACCACGACCCGAAAGCTGAAGATGGGTCTTTAAGCAAGATAATGACCCTAAATATGTGGCCAGATCTACTTAAAAATGGTTCACAAGGCACAAGCTTCTCTCATGGCCATCTGAGTCCCCAGACCTCAACTCAATAGGAACCCTGTGGGGGGCGCTGAATAGAAGTCCAGGACACTGGACGATTTTGAGAGGTTGTGCAAAGAGGAACGCTCGCACATCCCTCTTTCTGTTTGGGAGAAAACAGAAAGAGGGATGTGCGAGAGTTCCTCTTTGCACAACCTCTCTAAATCGTCCAGAGTCCGGGACTTCTCCTATCTTGTGAAGAGTTATAAAATAAGATAAAGTGATGTCTTGTTGGCTAAAGGAGATCGTACAAAGTACTAACACCATTGTGGAACACATAATTCCATTCAAAAGATTTATTTCTTAATGTGTGTTTTCCCCACCAAATAAAACCTCTATTTTTTCTCTTAATTAATTTATTAGAAGCCAAAGAACACTTCTTAACCAGGAGTGCCACTAATTATGGGGGGCGCTGTATATCCAGTTAAGTTCTGCTTAAACATCAACATCTGATTGATTTTTGATTGAACTTTATATTAGTTTTGTTTGTTTAAAGGAAAGTAAATGTGTGATTGTAAAAACAAGGAACTGTACCTTATAAAGTGGCCGGTCAGAGGAGATCCATTTCTCCCGTCGGTCTGAAGGTCACAACATTTCCATAACAGTGTGAGGTGGACTACATATTAATGGTGCACGTGATAATACGACACACTTTAATGAAAATACGTAAAAATAAATAATGACGTAAATAAATAAATAATAAAAGTGCTTACATGTCCGCGCGTACATCAGGAAGAAGCTGAATAAGTGTGAGGTGCTGGACTTTCCATCGGACCTCAGGGTTCCGGCTGACCAGCAGAGCAATGAATCATGAATTAATAACCGAACCGACACAGAGCCGGCACCATCTACACCTGGACCTCTCAGTCTGATCCACCAAATCAGCTTCTAAAGAACAGAAGGGGAAGTGAATGGGAGGCCACCGGGCTCATAATCACTCAACTTCTATCGCTGTGACGTCAGAACTGAACTCGAGTTGGTATTGTTATTTTAGTTTAACTTTGATTCGATCATTAAATGGAAGTAGACATGTCAATAAAGTTAGTGATTGATGAAGAACCCACCAGACTTCCCCACACATTTTAATGAGGCCAAAAGTATGTGAACCTGCACTTTTACGTCTGTAAATTGAATAAACATTCTTTCGGTTGTTTAAGATGGTGGAGGGTTGTATTTAGTGGAGCAACAGTGACCCGATTTTATTAGAATCATGTGTATGGCAATTTGTCACAGCTACAGATATAATATACCAGTGGAAAAGCAGTGCACTACGGTGGATAAACTTGGCGTGAAAATTAAAAGGTTTTTGAATGAGTGATGGCGTTTGGAGTTTATATAGTTTAAATTTGGAATGAATATTGTGTGAGTTGTGATGATGGTGTCCATGCGCTCGCTTTCTTTATGGGATTTGATCAGGTTTTCCAAGAACACGATAAGAAATAACAGAGCCCAGTTTCAGTTTTGTAGGTACTCGCAAAGTGCCAATCCATCTGAGGTGTTGCGTTCGATGGTGATAGTGAACAATCGAGTGTAGGAAAGCGTCAACCCGTTCCAAGAACATGGTTGGGAATCAAGAACCATGCTTCAGGTACTTGGGAAGACCCTGATGTGACAGTGGAGGGTCCTGTGTTTGATGGTGATTTTGCACTGAACTGGTGTATTTTACATTTTGGTCATTTAGCAAACACTCCCAAAGGGACTTACAAGTATTGCCATTTGGTTGTGGTCAGAACACAGGATTGATATTTGGAGCCCCCTGGCGCAGTGAGGGTTAAGGGTCTTGCTCAAGGACCCACAACCTTCAGATTGCAGGCCCATCACCCTAACCACTGAGCCACCACAGCCATCTATAGGTATAGATGTGCTGCCCAGCATTTAAAAAATAAATCTTAACACATTTTGCATTTCTCTTTATTTGAATTATATAAACAATCACAAAAATGTAACCTTTATTTAATAACATCTTAAACAGAAGAGTGAAAATCTGGACTGTATGTCTTTTAAAAATGTTCCTTTAAGAAATGATTCTGTAATAATTAATTGTGGCTTTGTGCAAAATGGGGTTTTCAGATCATTTAAAGAATTAAAGAGACTAAATGAGAGCAGAACAACAGACAGAGGAGAATCGGAGCGAAGGCAGGACCGATCTAGCTCTCCTCCCCGTTCTCTCCAGCTCCCTTTATCAGTCTCTTAGTTCCCCGTTTCCCTGTAGGACCCTTCGGCTTCACAAAAGCTTGTTTCAGGGCCTGTGGCTTCGGATGGACCGCTTCATATAAATTATCCTCCGTCAAACCTTCTCCACTGTCTATCTCCATCTGTAAGCACACAGAGGTACAGTACCATGAGGGTTCAGTGTGGCTCTGACATGGTGGGGGGGTGCTGTAATGAGTGGATCAGAGACAGCAGAGCTGTGTGGAACATAGACTACAGTGAGTGGGCACAGGGATGAAACCCCAGCAGCACTGCGCCATCTGATAGAAGTGAACTGGAATTAAGTGTTAATGCTAAATGACGTGGTCATCAGTTCATGTTTACAGTCTGTTCACTGAGACTGCATGACCCCTAATGACCTTCTTGGTGATCTCTATGTGGTAGTCTCTCTCCACCTCCTCCAGAAGGCGGTTCTTGCAGCTGGAGTAAAGCATACGTTCCTTAATGCTGCAGCTGTAGCCAGGCATGGAGTAGATGAAGACTAACACAAAGACACACACACACAGAGGACAAATAAATGTGAACGCAGCAGAAGACACAGAGCTTAAAGTCATTCTCCACATCTTCATCCACATCATCATCATCATCAGTTGTTCCTCAACCAGCTGCTTGGTTCACTCACCTACAGCCTCCACACTCTGACTCTGATGCGTGTGTTTGTACAGGAAGAAGTGATATCGCGGCGCGTCAGCGGGGACTCGGGAGGGTAGATCCCGCGTCTCTGTGGGGTTGGTGTGGACCAACTCCACTGTTTCTCTTTCGGTGTCAAGTCTCTGAGAATTCACACACAGTAATGAAGGTGTGTGTTTGAAAATCATTGTTTTTTTGCACTTTACACCAAAAGGAGAACGTGCAAATGAACACCACTGTGTTGTACCATCTTGATCCTTATAATGAGGTGCATCACACTAAAAACTCACGGTTCTGACTGTGACCTCACCAGCTGGATGTAGTTGATGCGTCTCTGTCTGAGCTGCTGTAGGGCTCGTTTGGCGTCCTCCTGTATTGGAAAAGCCAGACCCTGCAGATTCAGCGGTTTCCTCTCTGTACGTATCTCTGTCTTCCATTTGGATACAAACACACAGAGAGAAGTGACAATGCAATGATTTATGTGGGACATATTGTGTGTTATTAGTCGTCCATAGCGCCTTACAAATGAGAGAACAACACAGTCAGTAGTTACGGAGAATCCAGCTACACTGTAGAACCATCAAACCTGAGCGTTATTCCATCTGACTGATTTTTTAAGTAAGTGTTTGTGAAAGAGATGTGTTTTGAGATGTTTCCTAAAAAATGCTGAGTGACTCGGCCTTACAGACAGTGTTGGGGAGATGGTTCCACCAAGTAGCAGCGGTGAACGATACTGAGTGAGAATTAGCGTCACGGTGAGGTTGAATCACCAGGTGACATTCATCACTAGAGCGTTAAATGGACTGAAGGTAAGAGGGGGCAGATCCAGAGGCTGTCCTGTAGGTCAGAGTCAGTACCTTGTACTGAATGCAGCAGCTACAGGAAGCCAATGGAGAGAGAGGAGGAATG
>JAOUQT010078693.1:0-10093 GCA_025769995.1 Xyliphius kryptos
TTTCACAGAAGTGTGGTTTACTTGGAGTTACATTGTGTTGTTTAAGTGTTCCCTTTATTTTTTTGAGCAGTGTATTTGAAGTAAGATATGGATATAAATATAGACAATATGATATACACTATGCAATATAAATATAAACAACAGTGTATAGTGTATCCAGGTACTGTGCTAAAGCTATTTATTTTTTGAACACATGGAACCAACTCTTCAGGGTCACACAAAAATGGCAACGTCATCAGCATAGACAGATGCACTATATTTCCAAAAGTATTTGCTCACCCATCCAAGTTATCAGAACTAGGTGTTCCAATTACTTCCATCATAGCCACAGGTATAAAATCAAGCACCTAGGCATGCAGACTGTTTTTACAAACATTTGTGAAAGAATGGGTCGCTCTCGGGACCTTAGGAAACTCCATTGTGGAACTGTAAAAGGATGCCACCTATGCATCAAATCCAGTCATGAAATTTCCTCGCTCCTAAATATTCCATAGTCCGCTGTTAGGAAACGACAACAACCCAGCCATGAAGTGGTAAGCCACGTAAACTAAGGGAGGATGCTGATGACCATAGTGCGATGAGGTCACCAACTTTCCGCAGGGTCAAATCACTACAGTGTGACTAACACATGCAAATAATACTCAAATTACTCCTATTACATTATATATATAGAATCAAAGTGGCGTGTAAATTAATAATAAAGCAAAAAATAAAATAAGTATGATAATATTTGTCCGCCCAAAATACTAGCCATAAATAACAAAATAAAGTGGTTTCCAATAACAATCGCATCTCACACAACTCGCCCCAAATCCTTTAATTAACACAGGTAAATTTCGTAGGATTTAAATTCAGCACACAAGAGACGCCGCAGTCTTATAAATCTGTTTATCTCACCACCATGATATGGAAATTAGAATACAGTTGGAATTCGATCAACAAGACTTTTGACTTCTCCGATGCAAATCCGACCACCCTGGGAAAAACTAATTCAAAATTAACTAAAATAATGAAGTGTGCATGCTTGCAACACCAACAAAAAAAGAATAATCCAATGCTATTAACCAGACGATAAGTTTCCAAGAACAGATTTATACCATACCGCAAACTCCCATGATTGGCCAGCAATCCCAAACATCCCGTGAGAAATTATGTGGTACAAAAAATGGTTAAATCATTGCCAAAGGTGTCAGAGGGACAATCTTACATAGATACAAAGATTAATTTAATAATACTCCGTAATACACAAAAATAAACAAATCACCGTGACCGTGGCTTCAATTTGTGATTTTCACAACAGAACTCCAAACTTCATGTGGCCTTTAGATTGTCTCAAAAACAGTCCACAGACAGCTTCATGGAATGGGTTTCTATGGCTGAGCAGCTGCATCCAAGCCATACATTACCAAGTGCAATGCAAAGCGTTGGATGCAGCGATGTAAAGCACGCCGCCTCTGGACTCTAGAGCAGTGGAGACGTATTCTCTGGAGTGACGAATCACGCTTTTCCATCTGGCAATCTGATGGACAAGTCTGGGTTTGGCAGTTGCAAGGAGAACGGTACTTTTTTTTCGACTGCATTGTGCTGTTTGGTGAAGGAGGTGAGGGAATTCTTTTCAGAAGCTGGGCCAGTAAAAAAAATTCTCGGCTTGGCCAGTAAAAAAAAAATCTGAATGCTTCATCACACCAAGATATTTTAGACAATTTTATGCTCCCAACTTTGTGGGAACAGTTTGGAGCTGGCCCCTTCCTCTTCCATCAAGACGGCACCAGTGGACAAAGCAAGGTCCATAAAAATGTGGATGAACTTGACTGGCCTGCACAGAGTCCTGACCTTAACCCGGGAGAACATCTTTGCGATGAATTCAAGCGGAGACTGGGAGACGGGCCTTTTCGTCCAACGTTTATGTGTGACCTCACAAATGCGCTTCTGGAAAAATGGTCAAAAATTCCCATCAACACACACCTAAAGCTTGTGGACAGCCTTTCAAGACGAGTGGAATCTGCACTTGCTGCAAAGGGTGGACAGACATTATATTAAACCCTATGGATTAGGAGTAGAATGTCACTTAAGCTCATATGTGAGTCAAGGCATGTGAGTAAAATAGTTTGGCAATATAGTCTTATGATCTAATCCACTAATACTGTAGATATATGTATAATCAGTGCATCTGCTTATACACTGATTGTCAATGGCTTAATGGAAATTGCAAACAATAATAGGGAGAGGGGACATCCCTGACGAGTGCCCCTCCTGAGGCAAAAAGAATGTTTCTTATCCGAATTTCCCAGTCCAAAGCTCTCTAAGACTTTAAACAGACACTCCCGCTCCACCTGGGCAAAAGCTTTTTAAAAATTGTATGCCCTTCTTTAAACCCGAAGGACATTTATATTGCATTATATTCAATACTCTTCTAGTGTTAAAGAAGGAATATCTTTTGGGAATGAAAACTGCCTGATCCATACGAATGAGAGATTCGATGAACTTATTCAGCCTACAGTTCCCTCCCTCCGTGTGCATGCTATAAGGGAAAATTGGGGACTCTTTCCAACAGGCCATTATGTCAGGTTAAAAGAGCAGCTGCAAAAATGCCTTGCAACAGACAAGTTTTTGAAGGTGCTGGTGCCTCCAACGTCCCCCGAACAACAAGATGCAGGGTCCTTTAGAGGTTTGCAGCTGTGCGTAAGCCATTCTGTTGACCTCCTATATCCACTGCACACAAGCAGCAACGTCTACAGTGGGCCAAACAATACATAAAGACTGACCTCGAAACTGTTTTGTTCACCGATGTGCCGTGCAACGCTCGATGGTCCAGATGAATGGATGGAGTGGAGTATGGCTGGTTGATGGACACCTCATGCAAACAAGGCTACGTAGCCAACAAGGCGGAGGTGAAGTAATGTTTTGGGCTGGAATCATGAGAAGAGAGGTTGTCGGTTGTTCCTGCCATGGTTCAAGAAAAAGAACTATGCATTCCGTAGCAAGATTATTTTCATGCATGATGATGCACCTTCTCATGCTGCAAAGAACACATCTGCATCTCTGGCTGCTATGGGCATAAAAGGGGACAAACTTATGGTGAGGCCCCCATGCTCCCCTGACCTCAACCCTATTGAGAACCTCTGTAGCATCATTAAAAAGAGTGTCTATAATGGCAGGAGGCAGTTCACATCTAAGCAACAGCTCTGGGAGGGTATTCTGTCCTCATGCAAAATAATTGAAGCAGATACCATCCAAAACCTGACAAATTCAATGGATGAGAGAGTTCAGAAGCTCCTTTCGAAGGGTCCTATGTGCAAATGTAACATCACCTAGAATACAGTTTTGACTTGAAAGCTGTTTGATTTCAGTTTGTAATAACCTGCAAATGCTTATATCACAAATGACAATTTTTTTGTTCTTTATAAAAATGAAAATGTTGAAAACTCTGCTGTGCATAATAATTTGGAACGTGCATTTTGAGTTTTTTTTTTTTTTTTTTTTTTTTTTTTAATATACTGTGATTATTGGCAGTTTGTTCAAAAACCTTACAATGACTAAAATTCATTTAGGTATTTTTGAAAAATCTGAGAAAATATTATGTGCATAATAATTTGTCACACAGCGAACCTACATGGCCTTTTGTGAAAAATTGATTGCCCCTAAACCTAATAACTGGTTGGGCCACCCTTAGCAGCACCAACTGAAATCAAGCATTTGCAATAACATGCAATGAGTCTTTTACAGCGTTCTGGCAAAATTCTGGCCCACTCATCTTTGCAGAATTGTTCTATTTCAGTGACATTAGAGGGTTTTCAAGCATGAATGGGCTTATTTAAGGTCATCCCACAGCATCTCAATAAGATTCAGGCCAGGACTTTGACCCAGTCACTACAAAGTCTTCATTTTGTTTTTCTTCAGTCATTCAGAGGTGGGCTTGCTGGTGTGTTTTGGATCATTGTCCTGCTGCAGAACTCAAGTTAAGTTCAGCTTGAGGTCACGATCAGATGGTCGGACATTTTCCTTCAGGATCTTTTGTTAGACAGCGGAATTCATAGTTCCATTTATCACAGCAATTTTCCCAGGCCCTGACGCAGTAAAACAACCCCAGACCATCATACCAGACCACCACCATATTTTACTGTAGGTATAATGTTCTTCTGAAATGCAGTGGTTTTTCCAAGCCAGATGTAATAGGATGCACCTTCCAAAGTGTTCAACTTTTGTCTCATCAGTCCACAGAATGTTTATGTGTTTTGGAAAAATTGAGACGAGCTTTAATGTTCTTTTTGCTCAGCAGTGGTTTTCTTCTTAGAACTCTGCCTTGTGGTCCATTTTTGCCCAGTCTCTTTCTGATGGTGGAGGCATAAACTCTGACCTTAACCAAGACAAGTGAGGCCTGCAGTTTTTTGAACGTTCTTGTGGGGGTCTTTTATGACCCTTTGGATGAGTCGTCGCTGCGCTCTTCGCCATTTGTGGATTATGGCTCTCACTGTGGTTCGCTGGATTCACAAAGATTTGGCAATGGCTTTATAACCCTTTACAGACTGAAAGATCAGTTACTTTCTTTCTCAATTGTTCCTGAATTTCTTTGGATCTTTGCATGACCTACCTTTTAAGGATTTTTTGGTGGGCTTCACTTTGTCAGGCAGGTCTTAATCAAGTGATGTCTTGATTGAGAACAGGTGTGGCAATAATCAGGCCTGTGTGTGGCTAGTGACAATGTACTCAGATGTGATAAACCACAGTTATAGTATGTTTTAACAAGTGAGGCAATCACTTTTTCACACAGGACCTTGGACGGTTTGGATCTTTTTTCTCCCTTAATAATAAACACCTTCATTTACTTGTGTTGTCTGACTACTATTTTAATTGAGTCGATGTTCCAAAACACTTAAGCAGGAAATGAGGAAGGGGAAAACACTGTACACGCCACTGTATATATAGGACAACAATGCAAAAAAGAGAAAAATCTAAGCTTTAAATTCAAGTGCCTTCAAAAAAATAAGAATACATTAAAAAATAAATCTTTTGAATGAAATCATGTGTGCCACAAATATTGGCACCCCTGTTGTTAGTACTTTGTACGACCTCCTTTTGCCAACACTTAATATTTTTCCTTAACTCTTCACAAGATGGGAGAATACAGAAAGAGTGATCTTCGACCATTCCACTTTGCACAACCTCTCTAAATCGTCCAGAGCCCTGGTTCTTCTCCTATGCACTCTCCTGTTCAGCTCACCCCACAGGGTTTTTATTTGGTTGCGGTCTGGGGACTGAGATGTCCATGAAAGGAGCTTGATTATGTACCTTGTGAACCATTTTTTTTTTTGTAGATTTGGCAACATTTTTGAGGTCATCATCTTGCTAAAAGACCCAGTGACAACCCATTTTCAGCTTTTGAGCAGAGGCCACCAGATTCAAATTTAAAATGTCCTAATATGTCAAAGTATTCATAATCCCATGGATCCCAAGGTTCCCAGGTCCTTTGAAGAATAAACAGGCCCACAGCATCACTCATCCTCCCCATACTTAACTGTGGGCATTAGGTGATTTCCTGTGTACTCATCCTTAGTGTTACACAAGACTCACTGTTTGTTTTCAAAAAGCTTTATTTTGGTCTCTTCTGTAGATAGTCCCAGTAAAAGTCCCAGTACCACATGGCAAACTTCACCCGTTTCTGCTTATGAATATAACTCAGAAAGGCTCCAAATTCCGTGCATGCCTCCCAAACAGCTTCTTTGCATTTAGATAGCGCCTGATGGTTGTCATAACCCCAAGATGCTACTATTTGCTTTAATTCTCTTACAGTGAGCGTTGGAGAACTTTTTATTACTCTTACCAACCTCCTCACTGTGCGTGGTGGCAAGATACACTTGCGTCCTTGTCCAGGCTTGTTTGTCATAGTTCCAGATGTTTTGAACTTTTTGATGATCGATCTGACTGTAGATAATGACGTGCATGTGATAATGAGTTGCCTGATTTATGAAGATCAACACACATCTGACTTACTTGAATAGTGAATTCTCTTGTTTTTCCCATGTTTAAGAGTAATTAAGAGAAATAGTCCTCTGTGCAACGCCATGCATGATTTATACCCCAGGGAAACAGGAAGTGATGAATTACTAATTAAAGGTTCCTAGATATTAATTTACCTTATAAACTACAGTAGAAATTACAGAAATGGTTTAAATACATTTCTTTCCAAGAAATAGTTATGGTGCCAATAATTGTGGAACAGATAATTTTATGAGAAAATATTATTTCTTAGTCAGGATTTTTTATCTTTTTTTTCCAGTTGAGTTAAAGGTTGCTTTTTTAAAAAAAATTGTCAGAGTAAGATTATGCTTCTGCAATTTAAAAAAATATTTTAAGGCATTTAAGAAATTTTAACTACAGTTGACAATAATTAAGGCGGGTGTGGTATTTGCTACAATTTTAGTAAAGCTCTTGTAACCTAGACTGAGCATGTAGATTAAACAGTGTGATGCTGGGTTAGTGTCGGCAATATCAGCATTGTATTAACGTTGAGGGTAGCTTTTAAGTCTCGAAAGATTGGGACAGTATCCTAAACAGGAGTGGTGATATTCATTTGGTAAACTTTTTATAAAATTCATCCCAAAAGCAATCCAGTCCAGGGGTTTTTCCAGTCTTCAGTGTTTTAATAAATTCTGTTTTGATATTGGAGTGTGCATGCGCGAAAGCAGTGTGCAGCCATTACACTTGCTTGTTTGTTTTTCCGTCTGCAATTTCCCCTCTGGGATCCATTAGGTATTTCCGATTTTGATTATCTCAGTTAAAGTTGTTGTGGAATTTATACATTTGTGTGAATCAGTATCTAGACTTGGGATAGGAAGCTCGCCAAGCCACATCACCCTTATCTTTGGATTTACAATCCAGATTAAAATTCTAAGACCAGTTTAAAAAATTGCAAATAGAGCTTCACAATGCTAAAAGAAGAAATTGGTGCAAAAGACAAAAACATTTGAGCAGCCAATTGTTTGAAAACTGCATTTTACAACATTTTTTTCAGCTGATCAAAAGTTTAAGACCATGGTCTTTAAAAGTTGAAATCTCTACAAAAAAATTTTGGATTCCATGTAACTTTATCAAGTATTTACCATGTCAAGATGGTAAAAGCAAAAAAGCTCACGACTTTGAAAGTGATATGATTGTTGAGCTGCATAAGCAAGGCCTCTCATAGCTTGCCATCGCTGCTGAGGTTGGATGCAGTAAGACAGTCATTTTGCTTTTTTTTTAATGATCCTGAGGGATATGGAACAAAAAAGTCAAGTGGTAGACTCAAAATTTTTTTACCAGCGTTGAGCTGTAGGATCTGTTTGGCTGTCCATCAAGACATGGGACAATCCTCTACACAAATTAATGCCATGACGTGTGCTGACTGCAGCCCAATAATCATCAGATGGCATCTGTGAAGAAATGCACCTTAATGTGTTTTTTGGAAGACTTGGCTGCACCAGGATATCCCGGATAACATCGTCTCCAGTAATGGATTTCAGACTGTTCGTGCCAACCAGTGCAGCGTGGCAAGCGAGAAAAGGAAAGCTGGGGTCTTGCCGTTCTTATTAACAACAGATGGGGTCATCCTGGCCTCAGGTTCTGTTGCCCTGATTTTGAACTGCTTGCTGTGGGACTTAGACCATCAAATTTTTGCTCTCACCTGCCATCATGGTGGCTGTTTATGTTCCCCCTTCTGCAAACCCAACGTCAGCATGTGATGCTATACATTCATATATAGCACGTCTCCAAACCCAACACCCGAATGCCTTCATTGCCGTTTCGGGTGACTTTAACACAAGGATGAATGAAGATTTAAGTGTGTCATGATTTTAGCCCCCCCCCGTTTCTCTAACCCTTAGGGAGTGTTTACGCAACTATTCATATGCATAACAAGCCAAAGCCTATCCACACCCCACACCCTAGCCAGTAAAATGCTAGGTGAAAAAAGCCTTTACAGCAAAATTCTCTGAAATCGATCCTAATTTTAGTGACTCAAAATAAAATTTAAAAAGTCTCCACATGGTAAAGTTTCTTGCAAACAAATTACGACAGTGTTTGAAAACTGAGCCACATTTACACTCACATTTACCTGCAATAAATCCAGTATTTAAAATAAAAATATGAAACATAAGAAGTCTATATCGATATAGTTCTTGCTGTTAAAGTGTAAAAGTGATTATGTAGTATTTAGCGCACTTTGCAATAAAACTTAAACTCCTAACACTATCCGCTCTTCTTGGTGAGAAGCTGATGGTGATGCAGATAGACACCCCCCTCGTGTCCTGGATTACAGACTACCTGAACGGTAGACCTGTCGGACAGAGTGATCAGCAGTAGAGTAGGGGTTTGAGTACTGAGCTCTGTGGAATTCCATTACTTGTTGAGGTTTAGAAAGATCCCTGTCCCAAGACACTTGAAAATTTCTGCCTGTTAGATGGGACCGGAAACATTAAAGTGTTGTACCAGAGAAGCCTATATTGAAGAGTGTGGACAGTAGAATCTGATGATTTACCGTATCAAAAGCAGCGAAAAGGTCCAACCGGATGAGGACAGAGGATTGGGAGTTAGATTTGGCCGATTTAAGTGAGTCAACCACCGAAAGCAGTGCAGTCTTATTGGAGTGACTGCACCTAAAGCCAAACTGAAAAGGGCCAAAGAGATTGTATTGGTTGAGAAACGTGGAGACCTGGGTAGCTACCACACGTTCAAGCATTTTAGATAGAAATGGTAAAAGCAAAACAGGCCTGTTTCTCTCGACCAGATTTTGGTTGAACATTGGCTTTTTGAGCGGAGATTTAACTATGGCCTATTTGAAGGAATTAGGAAAAGTAGCAGAACTGAGAGAGGAGTTGAGGATTTGTGTGAGTGCTGGTGTGATCGAGGTGGCAATGGCTTAAAGGAGGTGAGAAGGGATAAAATCAAGAGGGCAAGTAGTGGGTTTGCTGGCAAGAAGAGTTTTGCAGATATCTCATTCTGAGAAAGGGGAGAGAAAGGAGAAGGTTGATTGGTTGGATGTGTTGAGAAATTGGGGGGGATGAAAGAGTTTTCAAATCTTCTCCGTGAAGAAGGTTGAAAAGACATCAGCTGACTGATAGGTGGTGCAATAGAAGTGCTAAACGTGTTTAGGCTTCTAACTTCTAATCAAAAGTGTTCCCAGACTTTATAATTTTTTTTCCACACTTCCAAGCTCCAGACAAACAACTTCATCACTCTGTATGGCAGTTGAGCATCTTAAGTCTTTTTGTGCATATTGTACTACTGTCCGGTTTCTTTCACAAAAAGGATTATTTTAAGACTGTTGTGTTCTAACGTTATTTTGTTCTGATCCACTTAGGTTCTTACAGGGGATGAGCAGTTGTTGGCTGCAAATAATGACTACAATTTTGACCATCCGGCAGCGTTTGACTTCAACTTGCTTGTCCATACACTCAAAAAGCTCAAACAGGGCAAAAGTGTGAAAATACCAGTGTATGACTTTACTACACATGGCCGTCAAAAAGACTGGGTAAATATGTACACAAACATTTATTGTTTCTTTAAAAGTTTTAAATGATGAAATTGGAAAACAAACTTGACATAATACATTTATTGGAACATGCACGCATACCAATACATTTATGCACAAATTCACAAGAGTCATTTTATTATCCCCAATCCACATGCTATGTATTTTTCTCATTGGAATATCAAGCTTTTGGGGGAAAAAATACAGATTATGAGAGAAACATGCTAACCCCAACCACAGGGATTTTGCCTGCCCTGGGACTTAAACCAAACATCTTTTTGCTATGTGGTGAATTTGCTAACCACTAATCTGATGTTTTGTCTTTCTTGATAAATTGCTTTTGATGTGTTTTTTTTTTTTTTTCTTTACTTTTTGTACTGAAAAACTACGTAGCTTATTCAACAGGTGTGCCTATGTTTCCTATAATTCCCCAAAAATATAAAGGGCATATAATTAGCAGTACCTGCCATTTATTTGGTTTGGTTTGGTAAACATACACTACTCAAAAAATTAAAGGGAACACTTAAACAACACAATGTAACTTCAAGTAAACCACACTTCGGTGAAACCAACCTGTCCAGTTAGGAA
>JAOUQT010078703.1:0-10093 GCA_025769995.1 Xyliphius kryptos
AAGAGAGAGAGAGAGAGAGAGAGAGAAAGAGAGAGAGAGAGAGAGAGGGTTAAGGACAGTGTGTGTACATTCCAGAGCCAGGTGGCTTTTTCTTCCTGTACTAAACTTTAACACCAGGTGTTTCATAGGAAAGTGTGTGTGTGTGTGTGTGTGCGTGCGCCAGGAAAAGCAGGAAACAGATCTCCCATAAGACAAAACTGCCGATAATGATGATAATGGTGAAATTGACTATGATGGTGATAATATTGATGATGGTTGTGATGATGGTAACGGAGGCTATGATGGTGGTGGTGGTGGTGATGATGATGATGGTGATATTGATAATGATGATGGTGGTGGTGGTGATATTGATAATGATGATGGTTGTGATGGTGGTAACGGAGGCTATGATGGTGGTGATGATTATGATGGTGATATTGATAATGATGACAATGATGTTGACTATGATAATAGTAACAATGACAATAGTGATGATAACTATGATGATGACAATATTGATAATTATGATGGTGGTTGTGATGATGGTGGTGATTATGATGGTGATATAATTGACAATGACAGACAGATGGGAGTGTCCACCGAGTCCCTCACCCTCTTCTCTACGGGGATCTTGTTGTAGTAGCGGATGGAGTCTTTTCCCAGGAAGTCGAGCTCCACCACGAACTCCTGACCGTCCATCTCGGGGTGAAGATTAACATGTTCCACCCGCAGAGAGCAGCAACCCACCGTGTCAGCGCTCTCACCCTCCTCCTTCTCGTTACCCGCCCTCAGAGCCAGCTACGCCCCCAGCAAAGAAAGAGCAAGAGAAGCAGATTTATTTAAGCACTTTATTCTAACTTTTAATTTTTATAAAATGAACATAATTTACATGACCAGACCAACTACTTTCTACCTTCATTAACACATAAGATTTACAGAGGGCATACAATTCTAAATTCAAAGGTCTGCTCCGCCATCTACTGGGCAAATGTCTTCACAAGCTGTACTATAAATTCTGATTGAGCCTTTAACTTGTCCAGAACATAGAGCCACCTAAACTGACAAGCACCTCATCAATCTTGGAAAGCGAGTCGCAGATCAAGTTGGACGGCTTTGCTTACAAACTGGGTCAATACCATTGCAATAAATCTACAGGTGCAGATGAAGGGTGGCTGACTAAGATGATAGCGAGAAAGTATATAGTATAAATATAGTGCAACAAGTATAAGAGACAGATTTTACTGTGCATCATAAATCAACTTCAACAGGATTAAACTGAGAGATACACCTGCTTGGCTTAATCAGAGTAAAAAGGGAAACCCTGGCTGCTCACTTACTATCAGTGACTTTAAATAAAACATCACAACAGAGGCTTCAGGCACAAAAACGAAAACATTTTGAACTGCCTGATACTGGATTTACTAAAATCCTACACAAAGCCAGTATAACGGAATCCCAAAACTAAACATTAGCGCAGAATTACTGAGGTTTTCAGCAGGATGGTCTGTGTAAGATTTTAAACAAAAAAATAAATCTAGCATCTACTCAAAAGATTGATTTAGAATACAAGAGGCAGGAGTGTCTGTATAAGTTTAAACAATCTTTTAAGATTTTACCCCACGTACTGATCCATGAGCAAAAGGGGGGGAAAATGGATCTTTGAGCAAAAAAACAGGCTCAGAAGCAGAATCTGTACGTTGCTGGATGGTATTAAGCTTTTGAAGAACTACAATATAAAAGCCATGCAGATAAAAGGCAGACTGTACGGTGTGTGCACATCATGTATAAGTCTGGATGTGAACACATTAAAGACGAACCACCTCAGCAGTCAGGTATCATTATAAAAAGATGCATTTGCCCTAAAGGACACACATTTAAACAACCTTTAAAAATAAAAAAGACCATTAAAATCAGGAGCATGGCTGGTTGGGACAAGCAGGTGGAGGGCGATATTCTTTGACAAGGTGAAAAACTTGTACAAAAAAAAAAAAAAAAAAAAAAAACAACTTTTCCCTGCATTCCCTGATGGCATGAAATCAAGGAAATAAATGCATGGCGGTGTTGTGGCAGCGTCTGGAGGAATTCATGGGCGTCCCAATGGCAGCAGTGACCCGAAGTTGTCTTAAATTTTGACACACAATTTATCAGTGTCCATCCGTTTGAATGTCAAACACGAGAGCAGAGGTGCCAAACCGAGCTAAGCTAAATGTGCCTTTCTTCTCGTGGAGTAAATGTGGTGGCTGTTTATAAGAAACTGAAGAACGAGACACTAAAATACTACAAAATGAAACATGCGTTCAGGAAAGGATTTACACTTCATTTAAGCCTGTTGATTGCTGCATATTAGCTGATGTACTAAGTATACTGCTCAAAAAAATTGCAGGAACACAAACACCACAATGTAACTCACAATTGTGTGAAATCAAGCTGTCCAGTTAGGAAGCAACACTGATTGTGAATCATTTTCACTTGCTGTTGTGCAAATGGAACAGATAGGCAGAAATAAGAGGCACTTAGCAAGACCCCCTTATAAATGTGAGCTTCTGCAGGTGGTGACCACACCCCTTTTCTCTGTTCTCATCCTTTCTCGGTGAGGTTTTGGTCACATGGAGGGGGCCGTAGGAAAGAACATCCGCTGCCTCATCGGGAGCATGTCCAGGAGTTGTAGGGAGGTCATATAGGCACGTGGAGGACACACAGTACTGAGACTCATTTGAACTGTCTCGAAGAATTTCCACTGAAGTTGGATTTCAAATCCATTTGATTTTGATGTTTTATTCTCAACACATTTAGTGCTCCCTTAATTTTTTTGAGCAGTATGTTAATCACATTTTTACAGTTTACCTTAAGTATTTTATGAAATGGGTAGGTTCTTAAATCAGATTGGTTGAACTGTTTGTTCAGCCGCGACATTACTGACCCTCTCTCTCACACACGTGCCTCACGTTTGAATCAATGCCTGATATAAAACACCACATTATTTAAACCATGTACCATAAATGAACTCACAGATTAATAAAAACAGCGGATTCCCGATGAACACTATACTCCATGTGGCTATTGTTTATAAATTGAGTTCTGTAATTTACCCGCAAGATTATTTTTTTATTGTTAGGAAAACTGGTATCTTGTTACTTAGCCGTCAGTGTTCACGTAATATGAATCAAACCGTGTCTTTATAACCTAAAAAGCATAACCACTTACTGTAAACACATTGTATGAATGAAGCCCTATAATCCAGCACCTCCACATGAGGTAAATACGCCTCTTAAAGCATAGCGTCCACTTAAACTCTTTCGTAATAAACCACGACATCGATCATTTGAATGAAGGTTCAGTGTTTTCGATGTTTGAGCTGTGTGTTCCTAAATCTGATGTGTTGCTTAGAATAAATCAATCTCACATCCTACCTTATTTGCCCATTTTGGCTCGTTTCCATTTTAACCTGAAAGTGCAGATGGAACACAGCACACTGCCTTTGCAGAGGTCACATGCTACAAACACAAAAAAGGGGCAAAATGATTACCCACTATTTCAAGAAATGAAATGAAAGAAATTTTATAAATGTTAAAACAAAAAAAACGAGAACAGACAGTTTTCATAAATACTTTTACTATAAAGTTCAACTTTAATACATTTTTTTTTTACACAGCTGCTGATTCAAACATTTTAAAGTTAAACCGATCAAAATCATGATCTTTAATGAAGTGCTTTTGGGGTTTGTTTTATTGTTTTTTGTTTGGGGGGGGGGATATACATTGGAGCACATTGGCCCAAATGCCGTGTGCTGGGTTACATTCTACTTAAGATTTCTCGTTTTTGTAATGAGAAAATTGGTGCAAATGAAAAGATTTGAAAGTAATGAATAGAGAAAGGAACAGATGGAAAAAGAAACAGACCCATAGGTGTTTACATTTTGTGAAAATCTTACTCCGTATGAGAAGTCACCAAAGCTATTTAGTGACTTTAAAATAACAAAAAAATAATAGATTTATTTGGGTTAAATCAGAGGTCATGAGAACTCCACAATGGCTTTATTTCTCATTATAGTGAGTCTGTGTGAGAACACACAGCAGTAATGGGTGGAGGAATGGGGAGGCAGACCGGTGTAGGCTTCACCATCAGTGGTTGTCCAACCATGAGCAAAGCCCACGATCCACCAGCAGTCCATTAACCGAAATCATCTAAAGCAGCACACAGGAAAGACACCAGTGGAGAAGGAATAAAAAAAATATATAAAAAAAGTTTGCTGAGAAGTTCTTTCACCAAGATGATCACATGACATATGTAACAGCATCGTGTCACAATGCACAAAACAGGATGCCGGGCATTATTAGGGCCTGATCCCGGTCTGTATAGACCTTAGCAAGGACAGTGCAGCAACAAATAAGCTACTGTTGTTTGATTTAACATCTCCAAGTCGAAACAATAAGGTCGGATTCATCCATCAATGGCATTGTCAAAGTTGGCAGTCCTACTGGAATTTAAGTCACCTACCCTCCACACTTACAGATCACCAAACAGCCTGTTTAGAAGCCAGCCAACAGAGGGCGATAAACCGTATGGCTTCCCCTTTAATATACATCAAAAGTTTATTTTTAATGGGTTTATAGGTCAATTTAAACATATTCCAATTGTTCCCCAAAAATACTGTAACGATTGGTATGAATAATGTGAAGTATCAAGCCGAGCAGGTTTGTGGAGGTGATGGGTGTAAGGCTTATTTACAAAAATTAAATTTATTAATAACAACCACACAATTTAAACATAAATACAAACCTCCGCTCCTCGTAATTGCCACATATGCACCAAGGGCAGGCCGTTCTGACAACCGGTCACCTATAAAAACATGAGCACAATTAAAAATAATACACTTTACACTTAAGTAACTGAAAAATGAATTAACTAAATTTAAGGTAATTGGCATGCACTGCCCCCCACACATATACACCCCTAAAAAACTGCAAGCCAAGAGTTATGATACGTTTTATATCAAATTAGAGTTAAACATATCATGATTCATGTTTAGATTATGGGTGGTCGTAGGCTTGTAGTTTAACAGCCAGCCTAGCAACCTTAAGGTCAAAGACCTTAGTGTCTAAGCAAGTCACCCAACCCCAATTGCTTGCTGGGCGCCGTATACAGGGCTGCCCACCGCTACGGGCATGTGTGCTTACTTTACTTTGCTCAGTGTGGGTTTCACTACACAGATGGATTAAACTTTACAGTTGGGTGCATTTTACTTAATGCTTAACTGACCCGTTCTACACAATATTGAGAAGAAATATCTAAATGAATGCTTTTAATTCAGTAATTGTATTTTAAATATCTTACCTTTGCGACCAAAGCTACTCCCTGTGTAAGTTCTTTTAAAGCTTCTTTGGCCTCAACAGGAAACTCTGCATTTCCTAAAAACATAAAAAAAACAGAACATTTTATATACAATCAAAAGGCATTAATTACCTTTAAATTTATAATGAGATGTTAATTTTACCTGGCAAAGGGCCAATATTTTCCAACATCACTTCAGTGGCTTGAAAAGGCAGCGTCACAAAGTCTGACCTGTGAAATTGGCATCAATGTAATGAAGTTCGGTTTTAAGTGAGAGAATAAAATCTTAATCTAAGCAACAGAAGCTAACCTGATCTGCCTGAGCGCACTGAGCTCAATCACCACATAGCCTCCATAGTCCACATATCTGATCTTTACTGTGTTGGAGTCTTTGAAGTGCTGGATGACCTGAGCTCTCCACCATCTGCCATCAGCAGAGCGAGCTGCACATAACACACCCGCTGGGAGGTAGAATGATCAGAGAGACAGAACAAGGGGACGAAGGCCAGAAAGACAAAAAGGGTAAGGGCCAGAAAGACAGAGCGGGCGAACGAGGGCCAAGAAAGAAAAATTGTCAGGTAGAGAGGTAAAAATTTAAGCATGCAAAATAAAAGAAAGGTTAGGAGAGGGGGCACAAGAGGCCAAATGGGGCAGAAAACAAAAAAAAGATGGAAGAGATTTTGAAAATGCAGAAAGAAAATACAAAAAAGGAGAAATAATATAAATTGATTAAAAGAGAATGAATGGCAAAACAAATTAATGACAACTATTATATTAAATATACCAACAACTGATAATCAGCTCATTCCTAACATACTTTATAAATGTTTTTAGATTTTGTCATCAGTGAGTTAAGAGCAGTGTACCTTCCACTGGAGTGGGCAGGCTGGGGCACCCTGGATGTGAGTAGCAGAAACACATCTGTTCATTAAGGCTGCACAAAGCATAATAGGCAGGGTGAGTGTGTTGCTGCACAAACAAGCAGTTTGCTGACTCCACTCCTGTTACAATCACCTCCACAGCTTGGTCCTGAGGGAGAAGCAGCTAAAAGACACACACACACACACACACACACACACACACACATTTTACCAAAAGAAATATAAAGCCCCCTATATGTGTGGTACTGATGGATACTATTACTTACCCAGTAGGAAAATGGAACAGATGGCAGGGCAGTAGCTTGTACACCGCTGTGGCAGTTAGTCAGATCCAAATCTTTAAACTTTTTTCGAACAAGTGCCAGGGCATTTTCCACCTGCACCATAGTGCCTGAAAAAAAATAAACAGTAGTTAAAAGGTATTATACCGCCACCTAGTGCTTGAAAAGCATCATTTTATCCACTACCTCAATTATAATACTAGAGGTTACAGCAGCTTAAAAACATATAAATAATATTAATAATAATAATAATAATATTAATAAGGAAAATAATAATAGCTGCTTAAAAGTAAAGATTTACTTCTTATTTTCGAATAAAACAAAAGTTTGCAAACCAAAATCTGATTGTTTACTATCAGTTCAGACCAATCAGCTCTGGATCAATATTTCATTGGAACAGTGATTACACTGTACACCTGGTACCTGAATTCTGTCTACAACCGAGACATATTTAGTAAAAAAATACGCTGTTCATAAAGAAGACAGCCATCTTACCCTCGATATGACAGATCTGAAAGTCGTGAGTGTAAGGCAGAGTAGACACATAGATCCTCGCGCCAGAACTTTGCTTCAGGAAGTCAATATGCTTCCCCTGCTTTCCGATTAATCTCCCAACAAGGTGCTGCCAACACAAAAACAGGCTTCCTCAACACCACTGCAGTTAAGTCTTGTTTAGCTGAAGCATTCAGCGCAATGCACATCAAGAGTCATTTCAAAACGCATGGCAAGAATGCGGCTTCGCCCAAAAACTCGTTATTTTTCTGCGATCCTAACGAACAACCAAATGATTCAATCAACCCTCATCTTAAGACTAATGTTTCAGCATTAAGTGGTACTTGGTGACACTTCTGCGTATTCCCTAAACAGTCTTTACACTGTTACATCTAAACACAAAAAAGCCTGTGAAGCGGGTCGGTGTGGTACATGTGCATGTCTGCACAGACGAGATGATACCCACCGCTGGCACCTCCAGATCCCAGAGGGTGCGTGAGGAGTTCTGTGTGGTAAGGTTGGTAAACTCCCTGCTTTCTGCATTTGCACAGAGTTCATTTTTAACACCTGTGTGAAAGAAATCACAAAAGGGGTTTAAGAGTCTCACATACATTTATACTTAACTTGCCAATATGTAGTTTTAAGACTTTTAGTGATTTAAAGATGCTGCCAACCTGCCCTTGAATTTTTTGCTCCATTAGGAATTAAACTTAATAGATGGAAGTTATGAGCGATTTTAAATAGGGATCCTTTTTAATAATTATTCTAGCTATAAGTAGATATATCCAATCTACCACCAGAATATTTCACACTCCCTCTATTTGAAATTGACTGAAGTGTCTGAATAGGCTCCTGTGTCAATGATGGGGATGAGACGAATAATTGTTAAAAATGTTAATTAATTAATATATTATGAGCATGATTAAAATAGTCATAACATCAAAGGAAAAATAGGTTTAGGCCAAATGGCTCAACTTGTTTTCTTTTAAATGGGATATGCTGATTAGTACTTTTTTTTTTTTTTTTTTTTTTTTTTTACACTTCACAAAACTATTACATCGTCTTATTTTCAATTATTGTATAATAATTGTTTTCATTTTTTAAACATTAAGCGTACCATCATAATTTGTAATCGTTTCATCCTGTCAGAGACACAGGACATCTAGAAAAGTACACATCACTGCAGTATTCTTTTTTTTTTTTAAGATTTCTTTCATTCCTGATGTAAAACACAAACATGTTGATGTCTCAAGATCCTTCCCTTGACATCACAAGCCTGTCAGCTGAAGAAAAATAGCTTTATTTTGATGCTGATGCACCCAAAATCCTATAACAAGCTGATCATTTGGCTCTGATTAGGTGAGGTTATAAACACGAATTGCAAAAACAGCAAACCTTTTGAGGTCGCAGGCTTTTGTTTTGAAGGTTTATGTTTTCTGTTTCCTCCAAAGTGAATCGTCTGGGTTTCACAGACGACGACGGGGCGTTGAACTTCTAAACAGGAGAGGTCAGGGCACAGAAGTCCACTGCTTAATACTGCTCCAGTCTCAGAATGACATGTGCTACATCCTGAATCTTCTAAATGAGAAACTGAGGGAATCGATATCTGGTCACTGAGTTTGTGCACTGAAGAGCCACTTTCAGTTTCTATTGTGGAAAGATCACAGAGCAGTAAACTATTATCAGTGATGATGTCTTTCCGACAAAGTGCTTTATATTGTTCCGTTTCCTTTGGTTCCATTTGGTTATTTTCTGCGACAGCACTATCTACAGCTGGGAATTCTTTAGTGGCAACACTGATGATCTGAACTCCATCATCCTCCAACCTTGTGTCTTTTTCACTACATTTCTCCGGCGGGTGACAGACGTCTTGCACCTTTGGGCACAGGGTGGCCCTGGGAAGCGCCACAAAACCAAACTCGCTGGCTGTAAACTCCGGCTGACCTTCGAAGGAAGTGATTTCTTTTGCAGGATCCGACGCTGGGTTCTCGACCAGAGACGAAAACATGATGGAATGTGAAACTTCCCCTTCTGGTTCAGGTCGAAGTCGTACAATAGGAGTGGATGTGATGACATGTCCTTGTGAAGTTCCATTTAAAACAAACTCTTCTAGATCACTGCTACTAGGTGGGTTTGCGGATAAAAAATGATCTTTAGAAGGACTAGGACATGAAAAACCCTCTTCCTGTTGCTTTTGCGGTAAATCTGAAGATGAAGCCGCCTGTAAATCCTGTTGCATGGACAAACTTTCATCGTTAGCATCCTGCTTTACATTAAGAAGCTCCTCTGTTTCAGTTCTGCCAGTGGAAGATACTGGTGTGCCTTCTTTTAATAGTTTCTCCTTAATTCGGCTTTTCTTCATTTTAAAGGTGTACCAACACCAACCAAGCAAAGCCAGTGTGGACAGAGGCACGAGGGGTTTAAGAGGCAGATGCAGCATTATGTATTAAATAGTAGGAGCTTGATCTGCCAGGACTGTAACGAAAAGACAAAATTGAGAGATCAGGAACGGCTTATTTATTAGAGGACAACAAACATTTATTGACCTATTTATCATTCTATTTTTATTACTCTAACGCTCATCCAGACTAGAGAAAGAGGAAAAAACGCATGTTTAAGTCTGTCTACACTGTAAAATATTACATACACACTCAGCAACCACTTCATTAAAAATCAATTCCTAATTTAATCCAAAAATATCATAATCATCATTTGACATGTTGCACATTCTGAAACACTTATGATCACCACTCTTCAGCCTGGTTCATCTGAAAGCTCAGCCCAGTGTGGCAGATGTTTACTGATGTTTAAAAGTTTTTTCTAGCCTTTCTTTACCTGAGTAAAACAACAAACAATGCAACATCAAGAAAACTGCAGATTTACTATTAAATACATTACAAAACAGTAGCATAACACTAAACTGCTCAAAAAGGAGAGCTTCTGCAGGTGGTGACCACACCCCTTTTCTCTGTTCTCATCCTTTCTGCCTGATGTTCTCTCACCTTAGAGGTAGCATGAGGCAGTGTCTACAACCCACACATTGCTCAGGTAATGCAGCTTATTCAGGATGGCACATCAATGCCAGCTGTGCCAGCAAGAAGGTTTGCTGTGTCGGTCAGCACAGTGTCC
>JAOUQT010078713.1:0-10093 GCA_025769995.1 Xyliphius kryptos
CCCCCCCCCCCACCCCGCGACCCTCATAAAGGAATAAGCGGAAGATAATGAATGAATGAATGCTCTAAATTGCCCCTTATAGTGTGTGTGTGTGTGTGTGTGTGTGTGGATGTGTGAGTGAGTATGTGCCCAGCGATGAATTGGCGCCCTGTCCTGGGTGGATCTGCCCAGCGTCCAATATGTTCTCCCCAGGATGGTCATGGTGACCCCCCTGTGACCTTAGTAGAAGAATAAGCGCAAGATAAAAATGGATGGCTGGGTGTGGTAGCTCAGTGGTTAGGGTGTTAAGTTAGCTATCTAAGGGTTGTGGTTCAAATCCCAGATCTAGGGTTAGGGTTAGGGTTAGGTTATCAATGAGTCCATGAGCAAGACCCTGAACCCTCATTGCTCCAGGGCTGCTGTATGTAACCCTGTGTTCTGCCCCCAACTATTAAATGGAATACTTGTAAGTCGCTTTTGAAAAAAAAAGTCTCTGCTAAATGACAAACTGTTTATGTTTATATCGTATAAATCCTTTAAATGCATTTATAATAACGTACTATGAAGTTTTAATTATGCGTTGTTTGAACCTGTGTGAATCTTCCTTTTCACTGAGGCTTAACTGACCTTGGTTTCTGGCTGAGGAGTCTACGTTTACTTTAGTTTACTGTGAAACTGGCTAAGCTCAAGTGTTCTCATGCATGTCCGGTCGCGGGGTTGCAGCCGTTTAACGGACTGTGGGAATGTTTCTTTTTTCCGTTTCGTGTACCTATCTATATAAACATGCTGCTCTCTATAAAAAAATGAAGCTCTGGCGTGAGTGTCTGTTCCCAAACGTTTGTATGCAACTCGGCACTCAGAGGGCTCCGTGTTTAAGATGGACGATAGCTATCTAGACATCAGGTGTTTCCTGACCGAGAGATCGCTCTGTAGCTGTAGTCAGTCAGTGGGACAGACCTTTTAATGAACCTAACAACTGGGCTCTTTTTACATGACCAAATTGTTGGAGAAGCACCTGACGGAAAGACAGTAAACGTTTACAGCCAATATACTGGGATATAGCACCCCCTTTAGGTGTTTGGGTGAATTGCTCCACACTTTAAATTATATCTTGCCCCTTGTCTCAGGATAAAATCCATGCTTTATGAGTGTGTTAATGCAAATCAACGTATTGAATCGATTATGTTGATGCATCGCCCCAGCCCAACATCCCACACATATTTATTACAGCACACAGCCGACGTTTCTATTTTCTGCTCTTGCGTTCTTGTGGGTCGCCTTAGTTTTTCCAACCACAACCCCACTGTACATAGAGTAAAGGGGGGGCAGCGCACATAGCATCTTAACTTGTCTGTCCATGGGCAGCACAGCAGTTAATTTCGCTGCTTTCGCTGCAACCAAGAGCGAGTGATGAGCATTAATCTAAGTACGCGGGTGGAAAGCGGGAAAATAGACTGTTGGCGGAGTGTAAGATAACAATGTGTATTGTGACACGCTTTTCTCAGGGTCTATAATGGGCCCCATACACACACTTGAACAGTATGTTAGGCAGATTCATATTTTGGTAAAAGGCTCATTAATCAGAAACGTGATTCTTCGGAACTGAGGAGTAAAACAAATCTGATTGGTTAATAAGAGACCAGGATCTGCAGCCAAAAGAGCTAGACAACTATACAAAGTTCACATGCAAGTCAGATCAAGTAACAACAAATTACAACCAGACACAAAGAGAGAGCGAGAGAGAGAGATAGAGAGAGACAGTATTAACACACACAAATACAGCATACACAAATGTATAGTACATTCACATACACACACATTGTTTAAACACATACACTAATACATACAGTATACACACCTATACAATATACACACAGTATAAACATATACAAACATACACACACACATACTGTGTACACACAAACTAATATCATATACACTCTGACACACACACACACACACACACAAAATGCTGATAAGAGGCATGTCCACATACTTTTAGACACACAATGTTCCAGAGGACTCACCGGTCAGGTCGCTGCTCTCGAGGCGTTTCAGATCAGCATCCACCCAAAACAACTTCCCCAGTTTATTATCCAGAGTAAGCGCGACCGGCCGGATTAAACCAGTCGTGAAGAGAGACTCGCGCTCTGTCCCGTCCAGAGATGCACCCTCGATCTTAGCCGAACGATCCTGCAGCGTGGTGAAGTACATGTAACTGTGGAGAGAAGCGAAAGGTTCCTCAGAGACAATAACACACACCTGTTATGATGAGGAAACAGTACACACATGTATTAAACAACTCCCAAAAAACCCCAGGTGGCGCTAATCTTACTACTACTTTTTCTGAATGTCATCATAATGATTTGAAATCATTCTCAGGATAAATTTATTGTAACATTTTTAATCATGATTACACAAACGATTAATCGTCTTATCCCTAGAAGCCATTCAAAATGGCTAAATTCTGCGTGATGTCCTCGCCCCACCGTCGGAAAAATCTAAAAAGATTTCAAAGTGCACTGTGGATACGAGGTGGTGGCCAAGTACTCAAATAGCGAAAGGGATGGAGAAGCTGTGTAAAGACAGAGATCTGTTTCCAATTATTTGTGGGGTCAATAGGAGAACTATGCTGTTGTGATTCTCAAGGCCAGACCAGAAACCACCTCTCACATCTGTATATTACATGTACTGTACGTTCTGTTTGTTTTCAGAGTCTATAGGTTATTTTCCCATTTACATGCGTTTGCGATGAAGATGTCTGATGAAAGAACAGATTAAAGAACAGCTGTAGGAATTAAAAGCCCTGTAACTGTCACAACTATCATCTGGTTAAGTGGAACATTGTTCTCCAGCTGTTAGTGATTGGTGCTGGTCCTTCTGGCCCTGCGCTGATTACAGGTTCACGCGGCTGCCAGATCTGAGGAAGTCATGGTTCTGTTCGAGGCTCTGAGCGGTCGGTCTGACAGAGAGTTTGGACACACTATGTGTTTTCCTTCAGGCCTTCGTTTAACCCAAGCTCCATCCATCAACATGCAGCACAGTGTAAGACGTGCAAGAAAGCTTTGCTGACACCAACCGCTGTGATGTCACAGTTTACCATTCTTCATACTACAATCCTGACCCAATCCTTGAAAATCTTTATGTAGTAGATAGTGGAATGCGTTGAGAACAAAATAACATAAAAATGTTCAAAATGTAAATCAAAATGATTCTCCCATGGAGGTCTGGATTTGGAATATCAAAATAGAAAATCAAATGACAGCCTGATCCAACATATACAGGAAGAACATGCCAACTCTATACAAAAAAACCTTTCACAGCTCACCCTTTCTCTGCGTTGACTACGATGGCTCGCGGTTTATCCACGTTGTCCTGCAGCACCTCTCCCACCACCTGGCCATCCATCTTATGAATGTTGATGGTGTTGGTGGTCTCGCAGGTCCAGTACACGGTGCGGCTGTATGGATCCACGCTCACGTCGTGCGGCTGTTTGAGCGGCTGAATGGAACTCGGCGATACCACCGTTTCCGCCTTTTCAAAAACAGACGTGTACAGAAACGGAGTGAGACCATGTCACTATATCTCTTACATCAGTTACATAGTATACTTCCCACAATGCCAAATGGCAATTTATTTCTGTTCCATTCTGTTCCTCCCCCAGCCCTGACCACCCACCCTCTCAGTTTTTTGGGACAGACTCTACCTGAGACCCGTCGTCTCGAGCTTTACGAATGCTCTGTTTCCCGTCGATCCAGTAGATGAAGCGCTTCAGCGGGTCGAATGTGATGGCACGAAGGCTCCGCATCACGTGGATCGGCAAAATCATGTCAGGACTCTGTTCCCCCAGAACCAGCCGACTGATGGAGCTCTTCTGACTGAACAAAAGGAAACTGGAAGGAGCTGCCAAAACAGAGGGGCAAATGAGGGGTTAAACAAGCATTAGGTATGTGGCTGCAAATTGGAGCTGCAACAACTAATCGATTAAAATGTGTGTAAAATCAATCACTAAGTTATAAATATTTAACAAATTACACTATTTTCAACCGTTTAAAGAAGGCCATTTTTGGGTTTCAAAGGTACGGAAAGCTACAAACATAGTTACATTACGTCATTTAGCACACGATTTAATCCCACCTTAATGGAATATTCCCCTAGAAGAGTGAGTGTTGAGATGCTAACTGTTAAGAACTTAAATCAGTAACTTCAGTGGATCTGGGATTTGAACACACAACTTTCCGATTTGCCTATCCCTATCACACTGGGTGTGTAGGACCTCCACCCCATCAAACACCTCAAGGCTGAACATGAATGAAGATTTTAAGACAGATGGCATCACCCTAAATTAGTCTGACCTTCCAAGTGGACTTCTAGATAAAAAGGCTAAAATTCCCACGGATGCTCCAAATTCAAGGGGCAAGACTTTTACGATAGTGGAAGCTGTTATAACTGTTAAGGACCAACTTGAAATTGGATGTCATTACAGCTGTTGGTGTACCATGAAGGTGTCTCATTACTTTTGTCCATACAGTGTATTTCATATAGATTTAGTAATTACACTTTATTTACTGAGGTCCACCTGCGTCGTTTAAATAGCAACGCTGCTTGTGAATATATCTAACCCCTATGGGTGTGGTCATCTGGAAATGAGGTGAAAAATACAGTAATTAAAATAACATCAGCTACATCGACTCAAAATTGTGCGACTGATATGCCACATAAGATTATTTCAAAGTTATACCAGATTCTCAAAGCAATGTAATTATATAATTCTTGGTTTATTAAGGATAAGTGTCATCTAGTTACTAGTTCTAATTAGTTGGAGAGAGTTCAAATTAAAGCTCATTGTTTGAATATTTTAGAACGCCACATATTTTTGCAAAGATTTATCCAGAAAAATGACTATATTTAAACAATTTGGTCCTGTGTAAAAATTTTATTCCGGTCCTTAAATCTGATTGGCTGAGTCGCTTGTGTAGCTGTGACATTGTTCCCAATAACCCACACCTCTGACCGCTTCACATTCGTATAGATGCGCGATACAAAATATATTGTTCTCCTGAACTTTTTCATAAACCGTGTTCTGCAATTTGGCCACTAGATGGCATTATTTGATTGTTAAAGAAACTGGAAATCTGGATTCTATCACGGAAGGCGAGTTTATTAGCGATTTTGCTTTATATAATGTGTTGGTAACCGTTTTATAAAAGCAATAAGGGACTCAAGTTTGTGCGTCATGCCTGATAACACCTCTTTCACGTGGTTTATTACCAATAATGCACAGCCTCTCATCCCTTATTGCTTTATTGTAATTAAATCTATTAAGGAAAAACTAAACAGAGTGCAATGTCTGTTGAACTCACAGCTGCAGTTCAGTCCGTTGGGTTCCAGCGTGTAGTGCGACGCGCAGCGGCACTGAGCACCGGAGGGAGATGCGAGGCACAGATGAGCGCAGTTTCCGTTATTGTGCGAGCAGTCGTTGGTGCCGTCCTGTCGTGAGGAGTGGAACACCAGGATGTCCATGACGTACTCCAGCTTGCCCTGCACCAGGGTGCGGTTCAGGCCGCTGCGCTTGTCGGCTCGCTCGATGCTCCGCAGGTTCCAGTCCGTCCAGTAGATGAATTCGCGGTACTGAGTCAGACCAAACGGATGAGGAAGATCATCCGCTATGATCTCCCGCTGCAGACCTGTGTAATGTGGAGGGGAAAAGGGGCTGTATTAGGTCACGCCCAAACAGGTAGCTGATAGATGACATCATTAAACTACTATTAAACTAATAATCCATCCTCTAAAAGGGTTGCAGAGAGGTACCCCGGCGAGTGTGTGCCCAGCGATGGGTTGGCGGCATGTCCTGGGTGTATACAGAACACTTTTCCCAGGCGCTGGGCAGATACACCCAGGACAGGGCGCCAATCCATCGCTGGGCTCACATTCCCCCTTACACAGACACACTACATGGGGCGATTTAGAGCAGCCAATTTACCTTGAATCCATGTTTTTGGACTGTGGGAGAAAACAAATAGGGGACAACCATAGGGTAGGGTGGGAAGGGTGTTGGACTACCAATCAGAAGGTTGGGGGTTTAAATCCCAGGTCCACTGAAGTTACCAATGTGGGTCCTTGAGCAAGGTCCTGTTTCAACCCCGTGTTCTGACCCCAACCAAGTTGGGATACTTGTAAGTCGCTTTGAATAAAAGCGTCTGCTAAATAACTAAACGTAAACATAACCAAGATGTAACAGATGTACATGATCGCCACCTTCTGGCCTGAGTCTGTGTCAGTATTGCTGTGAGATTAGGTGGTCGATTCAATGAACAATAAATTGGGGTGGGTGTGGTCTCTCACCCTGCATGTTGGTAGACTCGATCATGCAGGTATCCAGGTCGGTCCAGTATAGTCGCTGATCCACATAATCGATGGTGAGGCCGTTTGCTCGACCCACTTTATCTACCAGGGTGATGATGTTGGTACCATCCATGTGCGCCGAGGCAATGCGTGGCCTTCCCCCCCACTCCGTCCAATACATGTACCTGTTGGATGGGCATGTAGAAAATGTATTATTTTCCAAGACAATTCCAGGACATTCTGTTCTTTTAAGCTGCACTGAGGTTTAAACTGTAATGTCACAAAATCCTCTGTGTGTGTGTGTGTGTGTGTGTATGATACTGTATTCAGAGTGTGAGATGAGGTTTTAAGGTGCTGGCAGGTGAGACTTTTCCCTCGAGATCACGACGTGTGCAGACGTGAGTACGGATAAAGAAACATGGCCTGAGGAAACGTAATGATGATCGTGACTACAGTAAGGGTGTGACAGCAATCATTACCACTGGGTGATTACATCATAATACAGTCTATGTGTGTGTGTGTGTGTGTGTGTGCGTGTGCGTATTCACCCATTTGCCGGATCTAGAGCCAAAGATCGAGGATTATCCAGGTCTTTGCACACTAGAACCTGGCGGTACTGTCCGTCCAAACGAGCCACTTCGATGCGGTTGGTGCCGGTATCGGCCCAGTATATGTTCCGCCCCATCCAATCCACAGACATGCCCTCGGGATAATCCAGACCGAACTCGATCACGGCCTCCACGCCACTGCCGTTCATAAACGCCCTGCTGATCGTCTGACAACAAACATGACAGTGGCAATTCCTCAGTACCAGTTTTATAAAAAGGGTAGTTCCTGTCATTAAATCTGATTGGCTTAGTGTTTGTCCAGTCGGCAATAACGCACACCACTGACCGCTTAACATTTGGATAAACACATGACATTTATTCATTATCTTTCGCTTATTCCTTCATGAGGGTCGTGGGGTGGGTTCTCCATGCCCATCCAGGGAAGAACGTCTCGGGCGCTGGGCAGATACACCCAGGACACCATGCCTATGTCACCAGCATGCCGTGCCCCACCTGGCACAGACCCCATGGCGGCACACTGTTGTTTATACAGTTGTATATCCAATGCCGCCTACAGACTGTCTTTTTAAATTCATGCAGATTCTTTAATCTATAATTCTCTAAGCTTCTCATCACGCGGTTCGTGTATTTGTACCTTGGTGCTGACGTCGGTCCAGAAGATGCGATTCTCTGCAACGTCGAAATCCAGAGCCGAGGCCTCTTTGACGCCGCTGAGTGGAATGGCCACGTCGTTGCTGTTGGTTCCAAGTGATATGCTGCGAATGTCGGCGCGGTTGGTAAAGAGCAGGAATGCTTCGGGGACCACGCAGGTCCGCAGATCACTGAGCAGCTCGAGGCCCATGGGACAAGCGCAGCTCAGACCCCCCGGCCCGTGGAAACAGAGGTGACTACAGCCTCCATTCGACTGGGCGCAGCCATTTGTACCTACACACACATATACACGCACTCATGTAAAAGCTACCTTCTGAACTTTCCAGGTCCTACAGGCTCTGTATGATCAAACTGGAGCATTCTTTTAGTGCACCATCAAAAATACCAGACCATGGTGATGGAGCAGCTACTTAACTGAAGCTCCAAAATTTTAAACCCTTATCCTTTCCATCTTGCATAACCAAAACTCTACAGCTAACTCAGTGATTAAATATACAGTACATGTCAAAAGTTTGGACACACCTCATTTTTGCTCATCATTTGCACTCACTGTAAAGATGGACTTTGTAGTTCTACAATTACATTCAGTAGTCCATCTGTTTGTGGACTACAGTACATACTATGTATGTCCCCTTTACTCTGTACTAATGGTCAGGACCCC
This sequence comes from Xyliphius kryptos, assembly GCA_025769995.1. Lineage (NCBI taxonomy): Eukaryota > Metazoa > Chordata > Actinopteri > Siluriformes > Aspredinidae > Xyliphius > Xyliphius kryptos. The sequence continues at coordinate 8,206 of JAOUQT010078713.1, forward strand.
AATGGTACCACCACAGAGCAGTTATTATTGGGTTGCTGCAACCCCATCACCGCATCAGTGTCACTGCAGAACTGACAATAAACAATCCACCACCCAAATTATACCTGCTCTGTGATGCTATGGACCAAAGACATCAGAAAACCAACAGGGGACTAACAAAACCAAGAAAACCGATAGACTACAGTGTGTAATTGTAAAACTACAAATTCCATCTATATGGTAAGTGGAGGAAATCAACCATGGAGCAAAAAGGGGGCGTGTCCAAACGTTTGACTAGAACTGTTAATATAGGCATATTTGATGGATTGAAGTCTAAACAGGTTGTTTATCAATGTTTCTGCAACTGCACCCGCTACAGGCTGTCTAATCAGCTCCATCCGAAGAATTTAAATTCATAAGTGAATCAGTTTGCACCCCTGTAACCCCTCCACCCCCCAATAACAAATCCCAATGTGAAAGTTGGTAATACCACTTTGAACCATTGGTAAGGGGAATGTTACAATATGTACTGCATCCAGCCACCAGAGGTCGCCAGAGACGACTTCTATTTTCATCTGTAATACACTTAACACTAACTGGCCACATTATTAGATCCACCTACTGCTAACTCTTAGGGCCATGTTAGTAGGTTCAGCCTCTATATAGATGCAGTTTGTAGTTCTACATTTACAGACTGTAGTCCATTTGTTTCTCTGCAAACTTTACTGTGTACTATAAAGATCACCACAGATCAGATCCCGTTTAGGTGGTAGATTCTTTTTCCTGCTGTGACACTGATGTGGTGATGGTGGTAGGTTAGAACGGTTATACTGGTCCAGGTAAATCAGACACAGCAGCGTTGCTGGAGAATAGTCCACCAACCCAAAATATGTCAGCGTAACACCACCACGTTAGTGTCAATGCAGTAATAAGATGGATCTACCACCTGATTTGTAGCTGATGTGTGGTATCATTCGAGATCAGAATAAAAAGCATGAAACCAAGTATGTAAAGAAACAAAGACTACAGTTTGTTATTGTAGAACTACAAAGTCCAGCTACTGTATATGGTGAGTGGAATTTTGAATATGGACAAACAGAAAAATCCCCCTTCAAATAGTACCTGAACTGTGGTGGTGCCATGGAGGTGCTTGCTGATCATTAGAACACTGTAAAAATGTGTAGAGAAACAGATGGACTACAATCTGTGATTGTAGAACAACAAAGTCCATCTACATGGTAAGTGGAGTTGATATAATGGAGAGTTGGTATGGGGTCCGTTCCAATACTCACCGAACACGGTGGTAACTTTGGTTGCTTTGAGGCCCATGAGGTCAGGAAGCTGCTCCACGATGGTCTGGCGCGTGCTGTTGGTGGTGTGGACGCGCTCGATGCTCCGCCGCTGCCAGTCACTCCAGTAAATATAATCTTCCAGGAAGGTGAAGCCAAAAATGTGCGGTAGCTTATCCTGCAGCACAGTGGCTCTGCCTGAGCCATCCACATTTATCACCTGAGTGGACATGCACAAGTTCATTCATCAGTAAGTCACTTCTTACACAAACATGCACAAGGCGCATCATAATCCTCAATGCTATTCTGGACCGTCTATTTTCACGATTTCCGACTGCATTGTTTAAATAGCTATGTGCTTGTGAATATATCTATGCCATTGATCACCACCAGGGGTTTAGGGGAACGCGTGTGAATGAAGAGATGAAACCAAGGGCAATGGGCAGCAATGATTGCCCAATGGTTTCGCTAATGGCCAACGCTTGCCAACCAATAAGCCACTGTGTCGCATATCTTAAATACAGTACCAGTCGAAAGTTTGGACACGCCCCTGTCTTGCTTCATTGTCTATTTACATTTACATTTAGTTATTTAGCAGACGATTTTATCCAAAGCGACTT
>JAOUQT010078754.1:0-10092 GCA_025769995.1 Xyliphius kryptos
CTGTCATTTGATTTTCCACTTTGATTTTGAGTATGATTCCAAATCCAGACCTCCATGGGATAATCATTTTGATTTATATTTTAATCATTTTTATGTTATTTTGTTCTGAATTCATTCCACTATGTACTAAATAAAGATTTTCAACTGAAATATTTTATTTATTAAGATCTAGGATATGCTATTTTAGTGTTCCCTTTATTTTTTTGAGCAGTGTACATAGGTATAACTATTAAGCATCATCAGTCAAAAAGGATAGAAATGTGCATGTATGTTGACGATTATTTTTTTTTAACGTCCACACGTCACTCTAAAAACAGATTATTTCTGTTAACCTAACAATTAATACGGCTTCTCTGACAGTGAGTTAAAATTTGACTTACAGACTTACAGTGGCCATTACATCACCTAATTACAAATCAGTCAGAGATAGAGAGTTCCTCAAAAACCTTAAAGCATAGGTTGGCAACAGGCAGCCTGCAGGCCAGATAACACATCTGGCCCGTGAGGTTGTTTGAACTATAATAAAAAAAATAAAAATAAATCGTACTGTCAGACCTTGTCTTGTCTTGTTTGGGCCTTTTATCCTAATGAAAATGTAGTTTTACATCACCAAAAACGATTATGTATGAAAACGATTTATGTACTTGTGAAAACAACATTTTAGGGTCCTCAATGTCACCGTCTGCGACAAATAATGCGACGATGAGGTCACACGTGATTGTTATTGATTATACGTGTAAAGAAAATGAATGCTACTAGAGATGTGCAGATTCTTATGTAAATTCAGACAATTTTGTCGTTTCTTTTTACGAACTAAATTGTTACAATACATTGAGGGGCACAGGAGAAGGAGAACTTCAAGGTTGGGTGTTTGTTTTAAGGGATTCTAATTGGCTGACAGATTTTAGGTTTACGTTAAACTGACACCTATGCACTTTGGCGTATTTGTGCAGGTTCATGTAGATAAAACCTTTTTTTTTTTTTTTTTTTTTTTTAAAACAATCCCTTGTGTATGATTTTATTTTTGAAAACGATGTGGGGAAGAATTTTTTTTTTATAAATAGCCAGCTACGTGTGGACTAGGCCACAGTCTCAAAAATGCTCTTTATTTGGAAACATTTATTCAATTTTATAATGCTTATTTGTTTTATCTGGATATGAGCGTGAATAAGCAAATTAGTAACATGTAGCATTAATGCTTAAAAACAAATGAAGTCAGTGGACACCCCTGCTGCTGAAATCCAAACCAGTCCTTAAAACACATGTCTTTCGAATGAAGGACATGGCACCATATTATTGTAAAAATTAAAACACTTCTATTTTTTTCAAACAGAACAGACATCCTTGAATCGAAATTTGCATGCTTTGTTTTGTCTGATATTACAGACACACCCTTGTTACAGATCAGGCATGTGGGCTTTGCATCAATAAAACTGGGATGTGTTTTTTTTCTGTCCATTCTTCAAAAAAGATCCCACTTTCGCTCTCAACTTTTCTCTTAAGATTTTTTGATAGCCAACAGCAACAGCCCTCTTGAAAGTGTTGTGCCCTGAGCATCCACTTTGTCATTTCAAGAGCAACTATTATTTTCCATTTTCATGAACCCACCCCCCACCCCCCGTTCCCCATGGCAATACTTATTTTCTGACCCCTACCTTACAGTGTTAAGCCAGCAGTGAGTTCAAGCTTATTTATTGACGGCGTCTTTTAAAACAGTTTATTGTCTCAAAGCAGCTTTAATGTATAGAAGTAAAAAGGTAGAAACCTTGGCTCAGTGGGGCACTCATCCTCCTCGAGCGGCCAGATGAAGTAAAACTAGATCAGATCAGCTAAAACCTAAAGTTCCTTTCAACAATTAGAAATTGACATACAATGACACACAATATTGTATTTGTTACATTTACATTTAGTTATTTAGCAGACACTTTTATCCACAGCAGCTTACAAATGAGATAACACCACAAGTCAGTAGTTCATGAAAAAAAACAGCTAGGCTGTTGTATCATCAAAACCTGAGTAATATTAGATCTGGCACTTTTTTTTGTGCAAATGTCTGTGGAATAGACGTGTTTTGAAAAATTTGTGAATGTAAATTCTACCAATTCTACCTGTAAGTTCTACTTCATACGTAAGAGTTAACTACACTGTATAATACAAAAATCAAAGGAAAAATAAAGAGGAACACTTAAACAACACAATGCAACTCAATTTCAATCACACTTCTGTGAAATCAACCTGTCCAGTTAGAAAGCAACAATGATTGTGAATCAATTTAACTTCCTGTTGTGCAAATGGAACAGACAACAGGTGGAAATGAGAGACACAGTAAGACAACCCCTATAAAGGAGTGTTTCTGCAGGTGGTGACCACAGACATTTCTCTGTTCTCATACTTTCTGCCTGATGTTTTGGTCACTTTTGCATTCTGTCAGTTCTCTCACCTAAATAGAAGTAGCACGATGTCTACAACCCACAGAGGTTGCTCAGGTAGTGCAACTTATTCAGGATGACGCAGGTTTGATGTGTCTGTCAGCACAGTGTCCAGAGCATGGAACAGATACCAGGAGACAGACCAGTACACCAGGAGACATGGAGGGGGCCGTAGTAGAGAACATCTGCCGCCTCATCACCAGCATGCCCAGACATTGGGGAGGTCATACAGGCACATGGAGGCCACACACATTACTGAGCCTCCTTTTAACTTGTTTTGAGGAATTTCCACTAAAGTTGGATCAGCCACTTTTATTTTTTCCACTTTTATTTTGAGTAGTTGATCATAAATTGGGAAGGGGGGGGGTTATGATTTTTGTTATTTTGTTCTCAACGCATTCCACTATCTACTAAATAAAGATTTTTAAATGAAATATTTTATTCATTGAGATATAGGATTTATTATCTTGGTGTTCCCTTTATTTTTTCTGCGCACTGTATATTACGTCTTATTACTTCCTTCAGTACAGGGACTGAACCTAGAACTAAATGCTTTTTAATCCCGAAGCAGAGAAGTCACATGCTTAGTTTACTAAAACGCTCCAAATGTAATAGTAATGAACAAGAAGTTAATCTTACTAGCTTCCTGATATTAAGCTAACCAATGTTTTATAAGAACCTCTGGTGTGGCGTTGTGTACTTATGTGTTTAAACACTGTGCATTTAATCAACTGTGTGTTAACCATCGGCTCCGTTATTAGCGCAGCAAGCTAGCGAGCAGCTAAAGGTAATGATGAACCAGAACAAACCTGGTAGAATAACGAATTTTCTGGCTCTTGTCTTTGAGTCCGGTCGTTGCCCAGAGTCGCCGTCAATTGCTGTTCTAACACTGACGACCGAGCGAACGTTTATTAAAAACAGACCGTATTAAAGCAAAAAGCAAACACACTTTCAAAAGAGCGCGGACATGTTTGCTATCCCGTGAGCCTTCAGTCCTCCGACTGCTGATGCTGCCTTCAAGTTCTCCACAAGTGTTTAGTTCTCTAAAAGGAAAAAAATATTTTTTATGGTTATATTGTCACAAATAGAATTAGTTTGCATACTATAGCATGATTTGGAATCGATTCCTTCTTTAACTGAATATGCTCTGAGTTTATTAGTTAAGTTGCTAATAAAAACGTTTTTATAGGTGTAACAAAAGGCGAAAGACAATCTTAAGAAATTAACTGCAATAATAGAAAAAACAAAAAATAATAACAAAAAATTAAAACACTCCGAACATAAGCTAAAATATCGTGTAGTCAACACAATCTAATTTATTAAGTGGTAAAGCTGACATTCACAATTCTGTTTTTATTATATGTCAGTGTCTAAATGTTTATATATTTGTCTTTTTTTTTACTACATTCATTCATTTATTCATTCATTCATTCAATATCTTCCGCTTATTCCTTTATGGGGGGGGGGTGTTCCCCATGCCCATCCAGGGTAGAATGTCTCGGGCGCTGGGCGGATACACCCAGGACAGGGTGCCAATCTATTGCTGGGTACACACTCACTCACACACACATACACACGCTATACAGGGCAATTTAGAGCATTCAATTTACCTTCATGTTTTTTTAAATGTCGGAGGAAACCGTAGGAACCCAGAGGAAACCCACGCAGACACGGGGAAAACATGCAAACTCCACCCAGATTGTGATTCGAACCTGGAATCCCCAGCGCTGAGAGGCGAATGTGCTAACCACTAAACCTTCGTGCCGCCCATTTTTTTGCTACATGACACAATAAATAAAAATCCAAGTTTTTAAGGTTGATGATCCATCCACAATAACGTAAAATTACAAAATTCTAAAAGAAAGGTCACTGATATGGAATTAAATAAACTCATTACTTTATACATTTTGGGCAGCTTGGTGGTACGTTTGCCTCTTAGCGCTGGGGATTCCAGGTTCGAATCCCAATATGGGTGGAGTTTCCATGTTCTTTCCGTGTCCATGTGGATTTTCTCCGGGTTTTCCGTTTTCTTCCTAAAGTACAAAAAAACGTTAATCCAGGGTAAATTGGCTGCTCTAAATTGCCCCCATAGTCTGTGTGTGTGTGTGTGTGTGTGTGTGTGTGTGTGTGTGTGTGTGTGTGTGTGTGTGCCCAGCAATGGTTCCTTTTCCTGGGTGTATTTGCCCAGTGCCCTGGTATGCCTTAATGCTTAAATTTTTTAAATGTTTAAATTAAATGTTTCCAAACATGCTTTAAAAGATAAATTACATTGTAAATTTGCTGTTTAATACATGTGAAACCATATAAACAAGTGCATGCACAAGTCATTAAATTCCTTGACTAGAACATATATATTATTTATTTCTAACAAGTACATTTTTAAATATTATATTTTGTCAGCATCAAATATAAGTAAGGCTGTGCAAGGCAGATGACCCTAATTACGTTGGGTGTCATTAGCTTTTTTCCAGGAACACTGTGCCACAGACCTGATTGAACCTATAATGACACACCAAAAGCATTGCAAAGATCCATAAATGAGTTTACTGAATTAGTTAAGGATGTAGATTTGGCCTAATTGATTGGTTACAGGGCTTTTAAATAATACCAAACTCATCATTCCTATAATGTCTAAAGATGACCTCAGCTTAGTTCAGATGTATTTTTTTATTTTAAACACCCAGTTACACACAATGTAAGGCTAAAAATTAGGAATCATTATGTTAATTTTATTATATTAATACTTTTCTACATAATGTTATTTTTAAAATGCCGAATGTTGTCCTATAATAAATGTAATGTTAAAGTTATTGATATTTATGTCTATTTAATTACAACTGCCTTAATCTCAATCACCACAGTGTGGTTATAAGACTGTTCTGTTTTTATAAACTTGTTTACTTATATGAACAATAAAAAAAAAATTCAAAATGTAGTTAATTTGAGTTGAAGGAAATGTGGTACTATTGAAATGGTCACTATACTTAATTTGGTGCTTCATCCTCTGCTATTTGTGTGATTTATAGGCAAGAGTTCAACTTGTTGCCTCCCTCATTCATCACTTAATAGAGAAGAGTTAAAGCCATGAGTAACAGAACAGCAGATGAAATCATTTGGGATGTTGTTAAGGTCACCAGATAAGTACTGCTTCTGCAGCGGACTGCATGAATGTGACTCATCACAGGAGCATGTCCACTCCTTATAGCTTTGAGCTCCTCACTTAAGACCAGTATCTCAGCTTAATCACAGTATTTAAATGACAATAAACTTGACACAAAGTTCAGTAATATTAGCTACTAAAAAAAATGGCCATCTGTCTTAAATAAAAACCTTATACTATAAAGTTAATGATGTGCTATCCCTAGATGATATGATATTGTATAGACTTGTATAAGACTAACATAAATTATAGTAAGTGAGTGAATACAGGTAAGATTTATTATTATAATTATAATTATAATAATAATAATAATAATCATTATTATTATTATTATTATTAATTTATTTCTTAAGTTTTATTCAAGAAGCGTGCGACACCCTGTACAACTGTCACGACCCGTATGAAAAGGGGAGGCACACGCAAATAACGGTGGGGGTTGGGTGGGATGATCGTCAGCCAGCGGACCAGGGACCCAGGGCCTGAGAGAAGACACATGGAACACAGGGTGAGTACGCAAGTGTGCGGGCAAAATAAGGCGAACTGTGACCTCATTGAGGCATTTGTCGACTTTGAAAGGACCAATAAACCTAGGTTTAAGTTTGCCACTTCCCTGTAGCCGCAGATGACGAGTAGACAGCCAGACTCTATCCCCTGGTCTGAAGACTGGAGCTTGCCCTCGATGACGGTCAGCTTGTCTTCGGTACCTGTTGATGGCCCCCTTCGATGCATTGATAGACCTGGGACCACACCTCCTCACTCCTTTGGAACCAGTCATCTACAGCTGGTGCATCAGAAAGAGAACGATCCCATGGTGCGAAGGGAGGTTGGAATCCCAGTATGCACTGAAACGGAGTCAGGCCGGTAGATGAGTGACGCAGATAATTTTGAGCTATTTCCCGGGCTATTTCATTGTCCGTTCGATTGCGGATGGTAACCTGATGTAAGGCTCACACAGACCCCCAGCTCGTTGAGAAAAGCTTTCCAGACTGCTGAAGAGAATTGAGGACCTCTATCCGAGTGTATTACCTCAGGTAACCCAAAGCAGGAGAAAACCTTCTCAAATAAGGCTTCTGCAGTTTCGAAGGCTGTGGGCAACTTTGGAAAGGGTATAAATCAAACCGCCCTGGAGAACCGATCTGTAACCGTAAGAATGGTTGTAAAACCTTTAGAGGAGGGAAGGTCATTGACAAAATCTACTGCCAGGTGGGACCAAGGGCGCTGTGGTATGGGAATTGGTTTTAGCAGGCCGGCGGGGAGGGTTCAGGGGGACTTATTCTGGGCACATATGGAACAAGAGGCCACAAACCTGTGGACGTCTCTTCGCATGGCTCTCCACCAAAACCGTGCTGCCAGCAATTGATATGTCCGAGTCCCACCAGGATGTCCTGAGCAAGGGGAGAAATGGGCCCAGGTGATCAGTTTCCCCCGAACTTCCGGAGGTACATATTTCTTGTCGGTGGGGGAGCCTGGTGGAGTTCCTGATTCTGCGATGGCCAGATCAATCTCCTGCTGTAACTCCCATTGAATGGCCCCGAGGAAACAGGAATTTGGTAAAATGTGCTCAGGAACCTCAGAGAGTTCGGTGGAGGACAAAGGGGAGCGAGAAAAAGCGTCTGCCTTGTAGTTCCTTCTGGCCGGTAGATGCGCGATCTTTAAGTCGAAGCGCATGAAGAACAGGGCCCATCGAGCTTGTCTGGGGTTCATACGTCTGGCTGTCTTGAGGTACTCCAGGTTTTTATGGTCAGTATAGACTGTAATAGGGTATGGGGCTCCCTCTAGCCAGTGTCTCCATTCTTCCAGGGCCAATTTGATTGCTACTAGTTCCGTCCCCCACATTGTAGTTCTGTTCCGCCGGTGAGATTTTGCGGGAAAAGACAGCTACAGGATGTAATTTATGAGTTTCTCCTAGGCCCTGGGAGAACACCGCACCTACCCCAATGGATGAAGCATCCACTTCAAGGACAAAGGGTCGTTTGGGGTCAGGCAGGCCCAGAACAGGAGCCTGAGTGAACGAGGATTTAAGGCTCTGCAGGGCTTTCTCCGCCTCTGGAGTCCAGGCTAGGCGGCGTGGTTTCCCTCGCAGTAAGGCGGTTAGTGGGGTGACGATCCTGCTAAAGTTACGGATGAATCTGCGGTAAAGGGTTGGCAAAATCCAGAAAGCGCTAAAGATCCGTTATAGTTTGTGGTCTTGGCCAATCCAAAATAGCAGACACCTTGCCGTCATCCATAGCCACACCCTGGGGAGAAATTATGTAGCCTAGGTATGTCACAGACTGTGTATGGAACTTGCATTTCTGTGCCTTTAACCGCAAATGGTTCTCCTGCAACCGTTCCAGAAAAAGTTGAACATGATGCACGTGTGAGGTGAGGTCTGATGAATAAATTAAAAAGTCATCCAACTAGACTAGCAAAAATCGGTTTAACATGTCTCTGAAAATATCGTTCATGAAGGCCTGAAAAACTGCCAAACATTGGCCAGGCCGAATGGCATTACCAGGTACTCATAGTGACCATTGGATGTACTGAAGGCAGTCTTCCATTCGTCCCCCTCCTTAATGCGAACCAGATTGTATGCGTTCCTGAGATCCAGTTTGGTGAACCACTGGGCCGTTCGCAGTTGTTCCAACGCAGGAGGGACCAGCGGTAGCGGATACGTGAACCTTCTGGAAATACTATTGAGCCCACGGTAATCTATGCATGGCCTGAGGGTGGCATCGGAATTTGGGACGAAAAAGAATCCTGCCGAAAGCGGTGAGGTTGAAGATCGAATCAGGCCAAGGTGCAGGTATTCCTTTATATATTCTCCCATTGCTCTTTCTTCTGCTGGTGAGAGAGGATAAAGTCGTGCCTTGGAAAACGTAACATTGGGCAGTAATTCGATGGCGCAGTCATAGGATCTATGAGGTGATAATGGTGTTGGAGAGACTTCTCCGAACACTCCTGCAAAATCCTTGTATTCCTGGGGAACATTCGAAGGCAACTGTGGGGACTGGTCTCCAGGAAGGATGGTATTCAGGTGAATAGGAGACCTCCGTATACAGTTCTCAAAGCAATAAGCGGACCAGCAGACTAGGTCTTTAGATTCCCAGGAGATGACGGGATTGTGACGACGCAACCAGGGTAGGCCCAGAATTATGGCAACTGAAAGTGACTCCATAGGAAAGAAGGCGATGTCTTCCTGGTGAACGAGTCCTGTCTCCATGTGTAGAGGCACGGTGGTGCGGGAAATGAGACCATTGCCGAGAGGTTGACCATTAGCTGCTGTAACATGCCGCCTGGTACGTAAAAGGGTGCAGGGGATGTTCTCTTGTACTACCAGGTGTTCAGCAATGAAATTGCCTTAAGCGCCGGAGTCGAACAATGCTGAGAGAGAGAGAGAGAGCGTAGTGTGAGGGAGATGCAATACCACTGGTACCATAACTGAGGATCTCTGAGGGGTGGTATTCACCGATGAAGCGCCCATAGAGGGGCGTCTGGGTGGTGCTATGTCACACTTCTCACGCTGGTGCCGGTCAGAACCACAGTAAACGCATAGTCCAAGCGAGAGACGGCGCTGTCGTTCCTTTCTGGTCAGGTGGGTCCGTCCGATCTCCATGGATTCTGGTAGTGTTCCAGCCGAGATTGGGACAGATAACTGTGACTGGCGACCCCTGCTGGTTACTAGTTGATCCAACTGAATAGCCAGAGCGATGAGTTCATCCAGTGTACAGTCAGTACTACGACCGGCGAGTTCCGTCTGCAGTTCCTGACGTAATCCACGTTTGAAAGTAGGAATTAGCGATAACTCTGTCCTCTGTCCACCCCGTTAAAGCCGCCAGTGTGCGTAAGTGAAAATTCGGCGGCTGTTTTACTGTCTTGGCGTAGATCCAGGAGCTGTTCTGCCGCCGAACGTCCGTCGCAAGGATGCTGGAAAACGGCACGAAAAGCTGAAATAAAGCGCTCATATCTCTTGGCTTCTTCCCCCTGGCGGCGCCAAATAGCAGTTGCCCAATCCAGAGCTGGCCCTGTCAGTAATGATATTATGAGGGCGATGCGCGCTTAATCTGCTTCCGCTGGTGCTTGAGAAAAATACAGTTCTACTTGCAGCAAAAAACCCTCACAACGATCCGGATTGCCGTCATATTTCTCCGGTAAAGCAAGTCTGAGAGGCGCGCTGACTGTAGCGGCGCTGGGGGAACTGGGTGGAAGCGGAACGACAAACGCGGGGTCGGGTTTCCGGTCGGACGCAGAAAGTTGTGACACCCGCGCTGAAAGTTCGCTTACTGTAGCGGCCAGTGTATTGGTGGACGGGCGATTATCCAGGATGTGTTGAACCGCCTGAGCGAGCTGTCCAATCTGTCCACGGAGTTCCGCCAGTTGTTGCTCATTGCTGAGCGGCGAGGATGATTGAAGATCCATGTTTGCTGCCTCAATAGCGGCTGATGTAACTGTCACGACCCGTATGAAAAGGGGAGGCACACGCAAATCACGGTAAGAACGTTGTTTAATAGATGATCCTCTGAG
>JAOUQT010078763.1:0-10092 GCA_025769995.1 Xyliphius kryptos
ATGTTATTTTAGGAAGAAACCTTGGGAGGACCAAGTCTCAGTGGGGGACTCATCCTCCTTGAGCGGCCAGGCAGCATATTGTCTTGTGATGTGTTGTAGCTGATACTTATACACAGTTATCTGATCACTTCTTTGATTCTTTTACTTATCTGCACAAACAAATATCTGTTTTGCAAATGGGGCAGAATAAACCATGAGTGTGGTCATATGTATAATTTGTAATGCCCTAAATGTTAGTTAACCTCTGACAACAGCTGGAACCGAAATCTTCAGGAATTGGTTTAACGTGAGTATTAATGAAAAGCAATTTTGTTAGAAAGTTAAAAAGAGTTTCATACAGAAGAAAACCACACTGCTCGGCGTGGCTTTAAGCCAGCTTTGAAGTTTTACTTCAAGTAGGCCAAGACGGTGCAAAGCCTAAATGCAGGCAGGTGGAGGTAAGGTTTTTAAAAATTTTTTTTATACAACATTCACATGTCTATTAACTACATTTCCCCTACGGTCTTTGCCCACAAAGCCAGTTTGACAGCAAGATCATATATAAATATTCCATCATCTACCAAACAGATGATTTCCCACATGCTGTACAGTCTAATAATTTCTCCCAGATTATAAAAATAGCGTAAACATCTGTAAATTGACCCTTCACCACAATGGCAGTTAAGTATGGCTTTCTGGCTTCATAGTTTCTTTTCCTTTCTACTTCAGTTTGAGTTTAAACTGAACGAAGGATAACCTTTAATCTCAAAGCACTGAATATGCAGCGAGTTGTTGGCATATTGATCTCTGCTAATGGGGTTCATGTCTACCGATGGTAAAAGTAAGATTTCTTTTTGCAGAGCAAGCAATCTGGGACAAAAAACACATTATAAAACAAACGCAGTACATTACAAGGTCTACACGCAGAGACCACAATTAGGCATTTTTAAAAAAGCCTGTCTGATTCTTTCAAAGGAACGAAGCCATTTTTTATACCCAACCTACAATGTTTTTTTTCACAAGCATACTGCATTCAATTTAAGTGTTCGATTAAAATCTTACTAATAATCAATTATCACAGTGAAAAAAATCAACCATAGCAGGCTTTGTTATTGCGAGCCTGAATGCTCAGCTATGCACGCAAATCAAAAATGAAGTGCCTAAAGTCAGGAAAGGAAGTTGTGAAATGGCTTGTATTTCATCACTTCCTAAGTAAGTGCCTGGTAAGAGCATCAGTGAAACAGAACATCTAAATGCCAAAACGCTTGAATTTCAGGCCGCTCCCTTAAAAACCCTAAATAATCACCTTCTTAATACCACCAAGAACTGAGGCACTGAAATTCACACCACTGTAATACTTCCTACTTCTTGGCTACTGTAGAAATAGGTTTAAGTTACCTATAAGCACCTGCTGATCTACCTGGTAGGTCATGCAATCAGTGAGCATAATCAGTCAAATTCAGCAGTTGCCAGTATAATTCTTTAGAGGTGGTTTGCGTTTTAGGAATGAAAATCAAACTCAAAAATATAATTAATATATATATAAAAAAGGGGGGAACAGATGGATGAGGAAATAAAAGGTTTCAGAGGAGGTCAAAATCATCAGCATCAAAACATTAGACACAAATAATCTGCCTTGTTTGGCAAATGTACACAAATAGCAACAGTTAGAAGTTGTTGGAAACCAGCAAAACACTGCTGCACAATACAAGACACAATTTATAAAAATAGTAAAATGTGTGACTGACAGCACAGAGCTTGCATATACATGTGCACATCGATGAACATAATCGGGATTATGATCAGGAATTTCAGAATTGGACGAGCCTCATGCAAAAGCATGTACATGACAAAAGTTTTTTTTTTTTTTTTTTTTTTTAAATAGACTTAAACAACACTGAGAAATGACACGTTAACACTGGGTCTATAATGAACCAATACACTTGCAATAAACTCTTCTTTCACAACACTATTTCATATTGTGGCATTATTTATATTAATGAATTAATTGAATAAAATACACTGTTGGCAGTTGACATAACTGATCAGTCCAGTATGTGAAAAGCATATGATTCTCCATTTTTATTTACTACTGTTCCATTTCGTTTTGACAATGTTTTCCAAAAAATCAACAACGGAGGTTAGGTTGATATTAAATTTAGATTTCAGGCCACAGATGTGTTTAAATACATGCATCTTACCAGCATCTGTAATGTAGGTACGCGATCAAATATTAGGATTAGAATGACTTATATTATAACATCTAATTATAAGTGCCTTTGAAGTTTATATCGATGTGCTATTGGTTATAAATATAAAGAATTGATGTGCTTAAATGCTTTTTTTTTTTTTTAATTAGTCACAAAACCAGAGTCAATTCCTAGTTAAAGTGTTAATAAAATGTTAGCCTACAAGAAGGAAAGTGCTTAAGCACATTTTTTTATGTTCTTTTTTTAAAACCGTGCTTTTATTTCTATACTAAATGGTAATTTGAATTAACTTTGTGGCTTAAAATCTATGCATTTCCACATTTGACTCCAGTGTATAAATGGTGGTTAACTTGCCCAGTTTTGAGGTTTTATACAGGGGTGGTGAGCAGGTTGATGTATTTTACTATAGGTAAAATGTACTATAGGTTACTATAGAACTATAGGTTTGGCAAAAAATTGCTTTAAATATGCACATTTATGAATTGAACAACGGTATATTTGAGTTGAGTTACAGTTGTACTGAAAAGCAGCTATTTTTACAGCTAAAAGTAAAGAAAGTTCATGACAGTATGAGCTTCAAAATATGCAAAAATCTGTTTTAGCACACAAGTACTTGTGCTAGCTTTTATCAAAATTGTCCTCTACAGTGTGCAAAAGCTGACCTGCTAAAGAAACTGTGGGGTTGTTACAAGCCATTACAATTAAATGAATAAATGGAAAATACTTTTTTAGTCTTATGCACTTAAAAAAAATTGATCCATGCAAATCCTGCACCACTGAGAGTGAACTTGTGAAAATTGGCACAGATTGAGCAAATGTATAAAATTTGACAATAGCACGTTTCTCTAAAGGACTGTGCAAAATTCACAAAAATACAACATTTTATAGACCTTTCACAGCTATTCTTGTAATCCCTATGAGAATAACACTGGGCATGGAAGTTCTGTAAAGGAAGGAAAAAGAAAGTGATCTTAAGCTTAAGTGAGCTATTTAAGGGTTTTGGCAGAAATGCCCATTAACTACATAGAAAAATCTTTTATCAACCATTAAGCATGGTGACGAGAGCACTGTGCTTTCGGACTGATTTTTCATAGTTTGAATATTTTCCTTTCAAAGTTGGCAGCAAATATGAACGACTGTATGGGGGATGTTTGTAAGGCAAATGCATAGAGAAACAACCGATACTTGTGTCTATTGCTTGGTGTCTATACTTGGTGTCAGTTCTGCCTTCCCGCCTCAGTGTCCCCCTTTCCTCTTTGCCCAGTCACAGTTCTATACTAACAACAAAAATAGACAAAATGTGATCCAGATTTAAACATAATTTCTGTGGTTTAGTCAAAACAAATAAACTATAACATGTATGTTATAATATCATGCTCATTAACATGTATAGCTTCTCACACACTATTTTATGAACTATTGACTGATTATAGTTTAATCAAAAAGCCAGAATAATCTGCTTATCACATATTTACTTTATCATTACATTTTTGCTTCATCTGCAAAAACAGTATTAAACATATATAATGATATCAACAAAGTTTACGCCCATAAAAAGATGTGCTCTTGTTTAAAATCACAATCCATTTATGATTAAATTCATTAAAAAACAGTTTTCACCAGCATACGGAAATGGTGTTAGACCTTCGCATGATGTAAAAGCTGCATTAAAATGAGGCCAAGTATTTGTCAGTTGAAAAAGGTTTTGCAAGTGTAATAAAAAAGTGGCATCACGCTTGTCTGTTCCCACTTTCACACTGAAATGAGAAATTCCAGCTTCAGAAGTAAGGATCAGAAGAAGGTTTATAAATAACCCTGCCTGCCTTCAATCAGTTTGATTAAGATGTAGGCAGGAACAGGGGCTGCAATAAGAATTCGATCTATAGCAATCAATTACTAACTCGAACATTAACACGTTGTTGTGTTTGTCACGAAGCCCACTGTGCTATAAATGACCCTAAGGCAGTTATGTTATCTTTTTCTTCTCCTTGTGGATGATGATGTTTTTTGGTAGTGTAGCCCTTTAATGTACAAAGACAAGAAAATCAGAGAAATGAAAGGAGTAAAGCAAAATGCCACAGCACAAAGATACTAGACTATATACAAACTGCTGGTCTTTGGTCTCCTCTGACTTTTTTCCTTCTTATAAAGGGTTACTGGAAATAAAACTACAAACATTTTCTAACGACCAAAGGGAAAGGAAATGGAGAAAAGGAATGACTTAAATTAAAGTAAAAAAAAAAAAAAAGGAATGTTTTCAAAAAAAAATGACATTGATACATTCTGCGTCTTGATGAGGAGTTGATCAGTGACTGATCGAGAGTCAGCTTCCCTGTTATTCCTTTTCTGTAATCCCACTCATGGCCTTTTTCATTCCACTGAAATCACAAGCCTCTGTAGCAAAAATAAATGCCGCAGAGTTACCCCTGGACAGAAATCTGAATTAAAACATCTGGTTTCATGTTTAAAAAACACAAAGGAAACAAAACTTCTGGTCATCTTGCCTTAGAAGTTTTTAAGTGCCAAAGGAGACGGTGTGCCTCTGCTGCCATCTAGTTGCCTTTTGCCATAGTACACTACATTTATGGCTTTTAAGACCAGAGGCAGACAGAAAAAGAAAAGTCTTTTCCATGATTCAGATTCTTCCGGCCACCTCATGACAGGAAAGTAAAAAATCTCCAAGAAACAATCAGGGGATGCAAATATTCTCTCTGTTGAAGCAATGAAAATAAATAATCTAGAGGCCAATCGAAGAAAAGAAAACTGTTTGCAAGCTTGATTAAAAAATGCCACTCTTCAGTTATTCACAAGGCCAGTCGAAGAGTTCAATCGTGTTCATCCTCCTCAGCTGCCACCGGACCATGAGCATTGCCGAGCACAAATCAGATCGTGCTCTGAAGAGTGCAGACTCATTACCTGTTGTGTCATCAGCCGACCTGATTGTTATTCACCTTACAGGCCAGAGGACTGGAAATCTATGGTTTCTGCGGCCCTGGAGAAAGGACGACGGGCGTGGACAGTCCATCTACACTCAAGGCTGGGATGTGAATCTGATTACTTCCATTAGATGGGAACTGGTAAAAAGAACAGACCAATTAACTTGTGGACCGACTTATTTCCAATCAACAAAACTAATCAGTACAGCATAAAATGCCTCAGTGTGAAAATTCACCAGCTCAAAATAAATGGGAGTAAAATTGAAAAACTAACATGCCATTATCACTTTTGCAGTGACACTGATGTGGTGAGGGTTTTCAGTGCAGCAGTAGTTTCATTTGAACACCTCAGTAACACTGCTGGAATGAGAATAATGCACTAACCAAAAAAGAAAAAAACCTGTATAGAAGTCTACTTTCACTGATCCATTACCTTAAAGTGCTGTCTCATTCAGAAGATTTCATTTCAAGAACAGGCCTGTTGTTAATGGACTAATTAGGGCCAAATGGATTGAAACAAACAAAGTGCATTTTAAATTCAGTCAACACTGATCAGTTCTTAACATGAGTTCAGTTCTGCACCCTTTTCAGCCACAAGAGGGGGCAATTCTCTTTTTAAACAAAACGTTTTGAATAGAATTCTTTAATAAATAAGAGCATTAATGACAAAAATTTTATAACACAGTACATGTTCTACAAAGGTCTGAAAGCGTGGGTGAAACAGCACTTTTCTACTGATCTGCAGGATCACTGGTGATTGGCTGATCGAGTGTTTTAGGATTTTTAGTAATGAGATGGGATGCTGGGAGCTAGCAGATGGTTTGCTGCTGCCATGCTGTGAAGTTGGAATTGGTGTAAACTGAAAAGGTAGAAACAAGGGATTCTCACCTGGAAGGAAAGCTTGGCAGGACTGCGAGGGGCTATGGGGCTTAGTGTGCTCCAGAAATGGATGGTGGATGGTAGAGGACTTGGCGTCAGCAGAACAGGAGTCTTTGAAAGAAAAAGTATTCAAACCGGTTTTAAAAAGATGATTAAGTACAATGAAAAAGTACAGATTATGTGCTATTAACATATCCTGGCAGAATCCCAGAAAATAATAACTCAATAGAAACATTTGATGTGTCATCTAATATTATTAATATTATTAATACACAGTATTTGAATCAAACATCAAGTTTATATTCAATCAATAGTTCAGTAGTAAAAAAAAGACCTTTATTTTGTTATTCCAACAACACAGGGCTTTTAATAATATAGCATTAAACTGTTCACATGGCATTTCTTCTAACATAGCATCAACCACATTTAAAATACTGATTCTATGACCTACAGACAGAAGCATGCGCTACTTAGACTAAACAAGAGTTATTATGGTTTCATCGACAATTTAATTTGGGTCAGCGTTTATTTAATGTTTATACTAAATAAGCTAAGTTTATCTTATTTAATGCCCACTCAAATTCCAATCTGCCCGACTAAAGAAATCTCCACATTCACAGAAATAGTGACTCTGAATGATGAATAACTGCTTGGGCTGGTGCCATGTCAGAGCCGCCCTCAATGTTCTGTCTCGGGGACTGCCTTGTGGGTGGAAGCTGTAACTGTGAATTTATATGTCACAGAGCAAGTAAAAAAGAAAACATGCTGCAGACAATTCGAAAATATGCATGCCAGCTAAGCATGAGCACTGATGCTTGAATTGTCACATAAACTGGGTGAACTAAAAGTAAGTTGTTTAATAATAAACAGCCTGAGGAAACAGACCATGCCAGCTTTTGTCAAATACTGAACAGTGCTATAAAGGTCACATATAGAGAATTGTAATGAAAATACAGATCATAAATACAAACAGCATAGTACATAATGTAGAAATGATTAACTACAATGCTTTAACAAACGTTTGCCTTAATTTATAATCTGGAATAATGGTACAAATGAGATATAATTAAAACAAGCAGTTTTATAGAAATTAACGCAATAAATTTGACAGTTACTCACCAAGGCATGGGAGGTAATGACTGTGGGTGTAAGAGTGTTGGTAGTGCCACCTGGAGCCAGCAGGCTGTTAACAGCTGCATTAACTTTATCCAAAGAGAGACCAGGAGGCAGTGAAGTTGGAGAAGTGGGAAGCTCCAGTACACGAGGCTTCTTAGATTTTGGTGGCTGTGCTTCTTGCATGGAGACCAGCTGAGATGCAACAGTGGTGCTGCTGTTCTCTACTAAAACACAAGAAAAGAAATCAGGATGATTGTTATAAAGAAACAACGCTTAATAAATTACAATAAAAGCAAAAGGACAATCTGGTTCATCCATTTACTTTTTCAATATGAATTAAATTTTGTCAAAATTAAGCATTTATTAAAACAAATTTAACAGAAGAGGCAACAGGGAGCAACAAACTGCACTGTACCAGGTAGCTCTGACTTGGTTCTAGTTTCCACTTCTACTAGCACTGGCTCTGAAACAATCTCTGTGCAGGTCGGCGAGGCATCAATAACCACTGGAGTCTCCGTGAGGACTGGAGTAGATACAGAAACAGTCTGGAAAATGAAAGACATTAAAGTTAGTATGTATAAATATAGTCTACTACTAAATACTTTTATTGATATATGATCTAGACCACACATCTTAACTAGAGTCTCAGACGACTACTGCAGCTTATCCAAAGTTGACAGTGCATTTTAAATCTAACACATTTAAACCTGGGACAATTTAGCCTTTTAAGCTTAAAATGGATACGTGAGTAATTGTTGGATATTGACCAACTGCCTTCAGGTTGTAAGGGATTTGATAAGTTTAATCAATAGTTTATACACTGTTAAAAAAAAATTAAGGGAACACTAAAATAACACATCCTAGATCTCAATGAATAAAATATTTCAGTTAAAAATCTTTATGTAGTAGATCGTGGAATGCGTTGAGAACGAAATAACATAAAAATTATCAAAATGAAAATCAAAATTATTATCCCATGGAGGTCTGAATTTGGAATCAGGCTGAAAATTAAATTAGAAAATCAAACGACAGGTTGATCCAACCTCAGGGGAAATTCCTCAAGACAAATTAAATGAGGCTCAGTAGTGTGGGTGGCCTCCACGTGCCTGTACGGCCTCCTCACAACGCTTGGGCATGCTCCTTATGAGGCAGCAGATGTTCTCTCCTACAGCTCCCTCCATGTCTCCTGGTGTACTGGCCTGTCTTTTGGTATCTGCTCCATGCTCTGGACACTGTGCTGACAGACACAGCAAACCTTCTTGGCCCAGCTAGCATTGATGTGCCATCCTGAATAAGCTGCACTACCTGAGCAACTTCTGTGGGTTGTATACGCCGCCTCATGCTAGCTCTATGGTGAGATAACTGACAAAAGGCAAAAGTGACCAAAACATCAGCCATAAAGAAAAAGAATAGAGAAAAGGTCTGTGGTCACTGACCTGCAGAACCACTTCTTTATAGGGGTTGTCTTACTACGTGCCAATTCTGACTGTTGTCGGTTTCATTTGCACAACAGCAAGTGAAATTGATTTACAGTGTTGCTTCCTAACTGGACAGGTTGATTTCACAGAAGTGTGGTTGACTTGGAGTTCCATTGTGTTTAAGTGTTCCCTTTATTTTTTGAGCAGTGTATATTTTGCCAAAGGGGAGTGTCAACAGCAGCCTATTAGTAAGACTAGAACAGTAACATAATGCCAAAACAAACACTTCCTTTCTGTATGTGTTTGTAAGCTATGAAAAATTCAAACATTCTCACCTCAGCTTCAGGTTTAACATCCAGGTCCACGATGTTTAACAATTCCTCACTAGATGAGATATTCACTTCCTTTTCATCACCCAGAGTAGAAGGTTTTATTACAATAAACATAGAAGGACTCTGCTGATGAGATCGGACAACACAGTCACCCCCTTCTACTTGGGGAAGCGAAATCAGGGAAGCTATTGATCCGTGGTCAGAAACACTCGTCAGGTAGATCGGGGGAGGCTCGCAGAGTCCCTGGTTGTTCTGCGTCTGGACAGCCTGGAACATTTAAAACATATAAAACATGAAAATTACAATAATCTTGTATTTTATTAAAATTCTTTATTATATAGATAAGAATGTTGCTTTAGGACTATGATCTATTGTACAAACAAGCACTATATAAATTAATTTTGAAACTTGGGCAAATTAAAATATAATATATTCATATATTATATTATATCATAATATAACAATACTATGTATTAAAATAAAGAGAAAATATTTGTGTTCTAAAAAACCCTTACTAAGTGTCACCTAATTTGGATGAAGTGGTTTAAATAATTACTTTAATATTAATAAAGTTAATTATTATTGTAACTGTACTGATCATGGGATGGCTTTGAACCTGATGTCTTTGTGGTGTAATAATGTGAATACCTACCTCAGAGGTGTAAGAACCTTATAAGGCAATGCATCATATGCTTTTGTCACACATTGGTTGACCGGGTAACACATTGGTTGACCGGGTAAAATTTAGACCCTGGTCAGGTTGTTCTGTATTTTGTCTATGAGGTGCAATCTTCCCCAATCCTAACGAAAAGTTCCATGTGTGACACTCAACATCTGCTGTTATAAGGCAATGGCTAAAAACAGAATTGGATGACACTGACAGATGCTAAATTTTTCCAGCACTGCGATATTAAATAGAGAATATTGAAACTAAATCACAACCAATACTTAAGCTTGTCTATGAAAACTATTTATGGTTATATAAAAAAATCAATATCAATTATTTCATGAACTGCTTGTTGAAATACACTGCTCAAAAAAAATAAAGGGAACGCATAAACAACACAATGTAACCTCCAGACCTCCATGGGATAATTTTGATTTACTTTTTGATAATTTTTAAGTTATTTTGTTCTCAATGCATTCCACTGTCTACTAAATAAAGCTTTTGAACTGAATATATCTGAAGATCTAAATATTTTATTCATTTAGATCTAGGATG
>JAOUQT010078773.1:0-10092 GCA_025769995.1 Xyliphius kryptos
ATATAATGTAAAATATATATAAAAATATATACATATAGTGACTTCCTTTCATAACATTTTTGGTTGTCCACTTTTAGATGTGTATTTTCTTAATTAGAGCATTCAGCCAATCACATTCTAGCATCATTGGTTGCCAGGTTTTAAATATTTCTGGCTAGCCTTTAGAATGGATTTAAGCTAGAGCAACCTCTGTTGCTTCAACCAATCAGATTTAGACATATCAGCACCTTCTAGAATGCCTGAAGCTATGTAATCGTATTCATGCTCTCTGATTTTAGAATAATTTTGATGAACAGGCATTTTCCGCCAATTAAAACTTATAAAAATACAACTCAACTTTCAGCATGCAGAAATGCAATGTAGATGCAATAGACTGTGATTAGATATCTACAGCTCCACCTGATGAATGTGTGCGCCATTTATAAGCCACACAGATTAACCACGAGCAGCTGGAATGCGAGGTAGTTTTTTTTTTTTTCTACCTGTCTTGCTTGGAGTTGCACGTTTTCACTTTTGGGCATCCATTGGCAGTGAAACACTATATCCCACTAAATGAAAGCGTGGGGGGCACGCAGAAAGATGCTGTATTTACTGGTCAGTTTAGTGAAACCAGAGGGTTGTAGGTCAATTTATTATATCATAGACTCATGACTATGCAATAGGATAACACGCCAAGCGCACAGCATCATCCCATCCACTCTGCCCTTGCGCCAATCACTATAAAGATGACACACGCCAATCGCCTTTGATAATATAGATAGTTATAGATGTGGTAGTAGAACATGCATGTGCCCTGTGAATTTTCATATATTGCATTTATATAGCCAATTTATTGCAGCGCCCAAGCCGTTCTCCCCTGGATGTACATGGGGAATCCACCCGCTACCCTCATAGAGGATTAAGTGGAAGATAATAAATGAATGAATGAAAATACATGAAAGATATGAATAGCATACTTTTGTTTTTTTACTATGTAACAAAAATCACTATTAAAACATCATTTCGTGCAAAATCATTGAAACAAAAGTTTATACTAAGTTGAACTACTTTTAAATTGACTGTCTATAGCAGGTGCTGGAATATTGCTGATAGTGAGAGTTTAGAAAAGACAAGTGTGTTTAGGAGAAAATTAAAAAGCTGCAGTGGTGGGTTTTGACGGCTGATGAATGAATGGACAATGGAGAGCTGCTCTGGACCTCACGCTAATTAAATGGAGGAGATGGAAACAGCATTTCTTCGCTCTGGTTAGTTTGTAAGGAGGACAGGTTTAGAAAATGGATCACTCCATCTCATCAGCATGACACAGTCAGGGTCAATGCAAAAAAAAAAAAGCTGCTTACACATGGGTTTTCATTTAAGAGTGTGTGTATTTCATTGCATGCTTGCATACAAGTCATCACAAACTACAGAATCAGCTACAGTGTTTTACATGGTATGGTTATGAGGTGGCATTTAGACTACATGAAATTTAATACTGTATTTTAGTATGATATAGGATCAAATTGTTATTTAACAGACGCTTTTATCCAAAGCGACTTACAAGTTTCCCAACTTGGTTGGGGCTAGAACACAGGGTTGAAACAGGACTATAGGATTACTAATAAATATTTTATTTTATCTTTCTTAAAGTATTTAGTGTACTAACAAAGTTGATCATTCACAAATCAACAAAAAGTGTCATGTGACCATTAGGTAGCATTAACGTCAGCTTAATCCTATAATGGAGAGAACATTTCAGGCACTACTGGGCAGACACACTCAGGACAGGTACCCAGTCTATCGCTGGATACACACTCACACTATATAGGGGCAATTTATTGCAGCCAATTCAAATTGAATCCATGTTTTTGGTCTTTGGGAGAAAACCAGAAAACCTCGAAGAAACCCACATGGACACAGGGAGAACATAGGAACTCCATCGAGATTGGGATTCAAACTAGGATCCCCAGTGCTGTGAGGCAGAACAGCCATCGAGATGTCGTAATATTGTAGTAAGTGCTTTTGTCACGCATGTTCAACTCCAAAGACTATAACAGCAACTGGAGAGCTAATATAAAGTTGAAGAGCCTTACAGGAGAACACTATTTCATCAGCAATAACATTATTCATTATACGAGCTAAAAGCAAACCAGCCCCTTGGGAGCTAAGATTGTGTGTTGGGTTATATAGTTGAGTTCACTCAGATACCTTGGTGACTGATGATGTAAAATTGTATGTACATGTTATTAATGTGGTAGCCAGTGTATATTTGATAACACAGGGTTTATATGATCAAACTTTCAGGTTGTTGTCAGCACTGTAGCTGCATCATTTTAAACAAGTTGGATTTTAAAGATTCATTAAAACATCCTGCGTGTCTTATAAAGGAATTGCAATAATCTAACCTTAAGGTTATAACAGTGTGACTCAGTTTCTCTAAATCATGGAAGGACAGGAAATTTAACACTTTAACATGGTAACACTACAAAAATCTGCAAAATCTGGTATGTATAATGCATTATTAACACATTAACGATATTCATAATGCTTTATAACATTTATCATAAGCCTCTGTTAATCTGTTCATGTACATAGATGTTCATAATCACATTAATAAAGCATTAATCACAAAATTTCATAAAGCTGTATAACACAAAGTGACATAAGTCTTCAAAAAGTATTTATAATCCTTTATTAGTCATTATGTACTAAAATTTATCTTTTTCATGGAGATAATAAACAACCCATTACCTAATGCCTGGAAAAGTAGCTTATAAGCTTTTATAAACAGTTATAAGCACATATAAACTTGTTTTCAGGAAAGGATATAGTTTAACACAAACTTTATAACACTTTATGATACTGGTCTCTACAATAAGTTTACAAATGATTAAAATATAAATTTTCCAATAATGCAATATTTGTGTTCTAAAGCCTTATGACACATTTTTTATAACACTTTATGAGTGTGGTTATAAACATCAAAGTGCATCGACATTCACAATGGCTTATGAAAAGTGTTAAAAAGCATTAAAAATTTCCGGTATTCATAATGCATTATTAACACATTTAGAAAGCATTATAAAATAACCCTAGTTAATGTCCATACATGTACATAACCATACAGGCTTTAGAACACAGTGACATAATGCATTATAACTGATATATTTTAACTGTTCATCAACTAATAAATATCCAAAGAATCAAAAGTTTAAATAAATTTGTATTATAATGCATTATGTCACTTTGTGTTATAAAGCTTTATGTCAAACTGTTCAATTAATGACTATGATTATGAACATCTATGTACATTAACAATGTAATGTTATGAATACTTTATAAAGCTTTTCGAATGTGCTTATAATGCATTATGAATACCGGATTCATAGAAAGCTTTACCAAGATTTGCTATGTTAATAAAACATTATGAATGCCAGATTTATGTAGTGTAACCAATTATTCTTACCTTTGAAATTTTGTGAAGGTGAAAAAATATGCGGTAAAAGAAGAAAAGAAACACATACCCCACTATTGTAAGACTAGTTTACCTATGACTATCCAGTGACCCACCCCCCTCCCCAAATAAAGCTTAGTAAGCAAGATTTATGAAATCACAAACAGAGTTCAAAAATTTTGCCATAGTTACTCATTGCTTATAGAACAGTCAGCAAGGTTAAGACCCATAGCACTTGTCTGGTGTAGAGATGTTTGAGGCTTCAATTTGACTAATGCACTAAAGCACATTTTGCACTAACAAATCCAAAACAGAAATGGCACAGACTGACTGCTGACTGCATATACAAACACATTACAACAAATCACTATCACACACAAATGAGAAATTTGGCTCTGAGCCTCAGTGCTGTTGATTGTGTATGTAAATCAGCAGCGTTGGCTATTTTCAAGGAGCTTTGCTTTGGAACTTACTCTACAACTTACCAATAACATTGCAGATTTGGGTCTTAAAATTGCATTTTAAAATAATAATTTCTGAAATAATTTCTGTTTTGCATTCTGTTTAAAAAATAACTGGTAATCAGGTGACAGTATTGTGTGAAGGGTTAAATATCAGTGGCGCTGACCATCAAAAAGGAAAACGTATCATGTGCCTTTATAAGCGGGTACTTCTCATGCTGTGTGAAGAGAGATCTTTTTGTTTTGAAAATGAGGTCAAAATTATTCTCGATTAATTTAATCCTGCTAATTTTTAAGTCACAAACTCAATATTGTATGTTTTCTCTCTCAAATGCCAGTATATGTTGTTGCATTCATTGTATCTTAAAACAGCGATTCTCAACAGAAACTGGACAGCTTTGATATAATAATTTAAAGAATAATTAGTATTGTTCATCTGATTTTGTACTAGTTCTTATTTTAAAAAAAGAAACAGAGAAAGACACACGTCAGACACAAGCGGTGTTCTTATTGACATGGTAACCACCATATGTTTTCTCTTAAATTCACTTTACATGCATATGTTTACTATATTACCAAAAGGATTCGCTCACCTGCCTTGACTCACATGAGCTGAAGTGGAATCCAATTCCAAATCCATGGGATTTAATATGACGTCGGTTAACCCTTAGATAGAACAGCTTCAACTCTTCTGGGAAGACTGTCCACAAGGTTTAGAAGTGTGTTTATGGGAATGTTTGACCATTCTTTCAGAAGCGCATTTGTGAAGTCACACACTGATGTTGGACGAGAAGGCCTGACTCTCAGTCTCCGCTCAAATTCATCCCAAAGGGCTAAGGTCAGGACTCTGTGCAGGCCAGTCAAGTTCATTCACACTGGACTCTGTCTTACGTTTCTTAATGGACCTCGCTAGCTCTTAATGGAGTCTTCTTGGAAGAGGCCAGCGCCAAACTGTTCCCACAAAGTTAAGAGCATGATATTGTCAAAAATGTCTTGGTATGCTGAAGAATTCAGAGTTTCTTTCACTGGAACTAAGAGGCCAAGCCCCGCTCCTGAAAAAAAACAACCCCATACCATAATCCCCCCTTCACCAAACTTTATACTTGGCACACTGCAGTCAGACAAGTAACATTTCACAACTGGATTTGTTGCACAGGTGGCATCCTATTACAGTTCCACGCTGAAATTCACTAAGCTCCTGAGAGCGACCCATCCTTTCACAGATGTTTGTAAAAACAGTCTGCATGCCTAACTGCTTGATTTTATACACCTGTGGCCATAGACGTGAATGGAACACCTGATTCGGATCAATTGGATGGTGGAGCAAATACTTTTGGCAATATAGTGTTGTAAGAAAATGTCCAAATGTGTTTTTGAGGGCTGTTTTTTAAAAATGTTTTTTTTTTTTGGTTTGTAGTCTATAAAACTGGGTTGCAACTTAATGACCAGGAGAAAATGTGGATTGGATGAGACTGAGTAGCTCTGCCTTAAGACATATGCAAATTTCCCATGTTTTGACCAGTGAAGGACCAACATACGATACCAAACAGTTGTTGACTTTTGGATCTTCCATTACAAAAAATATTGCTTTTGCTATTGCCATTAAGAGCCCTGTTTTATTAAAAAGCAGTTGAGCTGTTGGCTTTTATGATATCAACATGTTTCCACTGTCCTTGTCCACTGCATCTGAGATGAGCTTGGACACAGGAAACACACTAGAGTTCCTACATAAAAAAATATATGGCTTTTTTAAGGGGTAAGGGCCATGCTCAAAGACCCACATTGGTAACTTCAGTGGTCCTGGGATTTGAACCCACAACCTTTGGATTGCTAGTCCAACAAACCACTGAGCTACCACACCCTCTTTTAAAGACATTTGCTGCAGCCTCAAGTTTCACCTAAGCTGTTTTTCAAAGCCTTTCCAAGACTATGTGGAAATATCTGTCATGGCAGGATGATGCAATTTGTGCTATTTAATGCAATGCTGCAAAGCCATGTTTAAGAAAATACCCTGGATATCAAAAATACAAAGCATACATTGACATAAAAAGCAATTTAATGGTAACCTGTGTTGTTAATTAAGCAGATGGATTTTGTTCATACTGTTTGACATTGATATTTTTTTGCTCCATATTTATGTGAAATGTACAGACCTGTTATTCATTATATGTAATGCACTTTGTTTTTTATTCCTATTCATACCGCCTCACGGTATTATCTTTGAACCGTAAGCAGCGTCAGAGAAGTAAAATTGTTCATACACTACATCAGATTAAAACAATCTGCACATGTGTATTTTTTAAAATGACTCATTTGGGTAAATTTTATTCTTTGTAGTCTAGATTGTGGTTTATTTTGTTTTGTATCGGACTACTTGCAATTAGCTGCTGTACTTAAAGGACCAATTTTACACTATTTTATTATTTTAAATATCTAAAAAAAAAAATCATTGATTTAATACTTAGATTTATGAAAGAATTACTGATTCGTCCTGCAAATTATGAACTAGAAACCAACACACAGTATTAAGACTAAGTCACTCGAATAAAAAAATGAAACACTGTGCAAAAAGAACAACCACTCAACAAATATAACGTGAGGGAACAGTAAGGAACACTCTCACCAACTTAGTGTTTTTTCAACCCTTAAAAAGCAACTAGCGACAGATAGCTAGCTACTGGTATTATTGGACACTTACATTTGGTCATTTAACGGACGCTTTTATCCGAAGCGACTTACAAGAATCCCTTTTAATATTTGGGGTCAGAACACAGGGGTACATACAGAATCCCTGGAGTAATAAGGGGTAAGGGCCATGCTCAAAGACCCACATTGGTAACTTCAGTGGTCCTGGGATTTGAACCCACAACCTTTGGATTGCTAGTCCAACAAACCACTGAGCTACCACACCCTCTTTTAAAGACATTTGGAGACTCACATGTCATTTGGTTTCAGTTTTCAGCAAACATACTCAGTGCTCAAAGAGACCCGCATCGCTCCACATCCAAACTGCAACTGAACGGCGGATGCCAAAAGCAACCACTGGCCCCGCCCCTAATGACGAAGTGGGATGTAAATATGTATGCATTTATGTTACATAGTGTCAGTCACTTAACTCGTCCCCAGTGTGTGCCTCTAAATATTACAAAAAATATATTTATGTAATTTACATAAAAATATTTTTAAAAACTAGGATTTGGAGCTGCAGTTCCCAAAAGGGTGGGTCGCGATTCAAAAATGAAATAAAAAATTCAAATTTGCTGAAATTGGCCACATGTATGGAAAATCAACATAAACGATAATTTTGACTGATGTGAAAAAGCAAGCGATAAAGAAGGTTAATGTGGCAAAAGGCATTATTGCGCTAATCTTACAATACAGAGATTGAAGATGTCAAAGTTATTATTCATTTGAATTAATTAAAAACAGACTTTTATATTCATTTTTTTATAAATAAAAAAAAAAAGAAAGAAAACCTAAAGTACTGTATATAAATACATTTCTCCATCTATCTTATCTTCTGTGCTTTTTCCACTACTAGGGTCATGGTGGAACATGGAAACTCCAATCAGATCGGGACCCGGGAATCCTCAGCACTGAGAGGCAAACGTACAAACCACCGTGCCACCCCTACATATATTTAAGTTCTTTATTTTATTTTTAGGCTTCAACACTACATTTATTTTTTTATAAATTGTGTTTTTATGTGTTTTGGATCCTCTAGAACGAATTACCTGGATGTTCATTGATTTAAATGGAAAAACTAATTTTAAATAAATGTATCTGGTTCGTTTTCAATGAAAGTGGATTGCGACTTGACTATGACAAAACGTGGGTCTTGGGCTACGACCAATTGAAAACTCCTGGTCTAGACAAAGCCTTACAGTCATTCATTAGTTTTAAGAACTACAAAGAAATTCATCCATTTAGAGCTCATAAGTAGTTCTAACATATTTAAAGTGTTTTTTACTCACTTTTTTCTGTGCAACAAAGTTGACTGTAAGGCTATTATGCAAATTAAGCGATTTGGCAACTATTAAGACAGCCAATAGCTACCTTCCTTACTGAAAAGTTGGCAACAATGAAAATAAACTAACAAATCGCTAAAGAAAAACATAACATGTGAACATGTGAGGCAAGAATTAACAATAAATAGATTACATTACAAACCCAACAATGAAAAGATGGCATACGAAAACTAACAGACTATTAACATTGTTCTGTTAGGAATGCAAAATGCACTGAATGTTTTTATACATGCAGTACACACTTAAAATTTTCCAAATTTGAAAAACAGATAAAAACCCAACCAATTAAGTTCAGTTCAGTGAGTACATGCATCCTCTGAATACTTTTGTCTTTAATGAATTTAATCAGTGGTTTGTGAATCTTTGTCCTTGAAAGCAAATTTTCATTAACCTATTGACTTAAATATTACAATGAACATCTGTCATTTGTAAATCATCAACACATATTCCAGCATGGTCCCATGTGAGTTTGTGTAAAGTCACACTTTTAAAAGTAAAAAATGATTAAGGATTTTAAAAGTTTTTAATACTAAAGCATGGGTTTGATTCCCAGGCAATGAGGACAAGCTATAGTTATCTGTTGTCTTTAGTATTAGTTTTTTTCTTTTTTTTTGTCAAAGTCAAGAAACATACTAGTGTGTGTGAAAGAGAAATACTAAAATGACCGGGTGCTTGAATATGTTTTATATGTCTGCCCTGGTGCCCTGCCTTTTACTTTAATGCAGAAATGAACGATACTTATAATTGTGTCATCCGCCACTGTGGACTTAGGTGGGGCGGGGTTATGGTAATGGCCCAGGTAGCACTAGCAGAATTTGATGTTTTGTTAATTAAAATTTATATAATGTAATTGATGGTTTATGTTTATGTAATAGGTGCATTTTGGTGTAAATAGGTGTTGAGCGTTACATTTTGGTAGCATGAAGCATTCAGCGATGTTTCTGCATTCTTGGGGTTTTCAGGTTACATGTGCTAACGTGTTCTTATTTTTCCTTTATTATTTTATTATAATAAAAAGCATATTTCTGTTAAAATGGAATAACGATGCTGTGCGTGTTCTTCAGCGATTCCACATTTGGTTTTAAAAGTGGAATCACATTGCTATCTACTTCTTGCACAGAGCATAGCGAAAAAGCAAACGGCAAAAGCTAGCATCACGTGCAGGATGGAGCAAGCCAGCTGCTACCGGGGAACTCCAGACAGACTGCGTCAAGGGCACTGGCATTGAGCACAGTAGGGATGGCACAGCTGGTACTTGTTGGCTAAGACGGCAAATCAGACTGGGAGGCCTATAAGGTGCAGCTTGAGATTGTGGCTGGTTACACTCTGTGTATGGCGGTGCATCTATTTCTTGCGGTAAGGGTGACGACGTCAGAACCAGTGGCAAAACAGCTTTTGGTGTCAGTGAGATCAGAGAGAAAATCTTAGCGTGCTACCATCAAGGGGCTCTTCAGGTCTGGCAAGCTAACATATCTGTGTCCCATGCAATTTCCTGAATGTGCTAGCCCAGAATAAAGATTTGTTGACTTGGCGGCTCCAAGCTCTCTGCAGGCAGCCGTTAAAGAGATCCGGGTTCAATGGCAGCTTCAAGCACTTATGGATTTCAGGGGCGGCAAGAAAACCAACAGGACAGTGGACAGCATGGGGGCAGTGCAGCAAACTGGGACAAAGAGTTGATTGTACTGCTCTTATGAACTAAAGAGAAATGGATTGGGTGCTACCTGGTAAGGGACACTGTGCTGAAGTTGCACTACTCTATACTGTGCACAAGTGACCAAATTTACCAGAGCAGTGAAGATTTTCTTTTAGTGTACACAAGCAGCTTTTGAGTGGAAACAAATGGCCCTATGGATCAACTAATCCTGGCTCACAGCCTTTCAAAGTTTGCTTTGAATATTCTGAAATACCAAATCCAAAGCTCATCTAAAAAATAGCTGTGAATTGTCGGGATTGTTTGCATTTCCATAAAGGATGAACTTTGTCATGGCAGCCTATGTAATTAAAGGTTCTTCGCATGACTGCTGTAGATGGAAACGAGACTTTGTTTGCATTTTGAAAAAATGAATAAAACATTTAACATTTAATTAAACCGTATGGTGGCTTAGTGGTTAGCACGTTCGCCTCTCAGCGCTGGGGATTCCCGGTTCGAATCCCTATCTGGGTGGAGTTT
>JAOUQT010078782.1:0-10092 GCA_025769995.1 Xyliphius kryptos
CTTAAGTGTATATACCACTTGCTCATTGGGTGGAAACTCACCAACATGCCAACCATGACATGTCTTCTGCATTCTGTCCAGTGAAAGACGCTGCTTCTGATTTAAGGTGAACGGTTCGTTTCTCATCCCTCGTTTGTCCTTGTTCAACAGTGATTAGCTGCGGCGATCCAGGCACCCCAGCCAACGCGCTGCGCCTTGGCGAGGCATTCACCGTTGGCCAGAACGTCACTTACATGTGCCAGCCAGGTTTCCTAATGGAGAACGCCAGCAGCAGCACCCGCACCTGTACCCACAATGGGACCTGGAGTGACACTCTGCCAGCCTGCAAAGGTAGGATCTCTAATCACTAGAAACCAAGAACGGCAAACAGATGGCGCTGTTAATACCACGTCTTAATACCTGCGGTTTGTGTGGCTCGGCTACTGATTTAATATAGATAGTGCTACGGCGCCGATTGTTAGGTTGGCGCTTCTTTCCAGCTGCTTTCACTGGAGTTGTGCGAATAGCACTGCGGCATGCTGGGTAATGAACAAGGTTGGAACAAGTTCATGTTTAATATTTGCTTTCACATTGCGTGGTCCCCTAGTATTGTATGGTTTTGGACATACGCCTCTTGTTGTCCTCATAATTAGTATTGTCTGCATATTTTTGGACACACGTGACTAGGTGTGTCAATACATTTGGACACATACCACGTCTAGGTGTCTCAATATGTTTGGACACATCTACCTAGGTATCGCAATGGTGTCTCTATACTTTTGGACACATCCATCTAGATGTCTCAATAAGTTTGGACATTTCCACCCAGGTGTCTCAATACATTTGGACACATCCATCTAGATGTCTCCATACATTTGGACACATCCACCAAGGTGTCTCGATAAGTTTGTACACATCCACCCAGGTGTCTCTCTACATTTGGACACATCCACCTTGGTGTCGCTGTACTTTTGGACACATCCACCCAGGTGTCTATAAGTTTGGACACATCTGCCATGTGTGTCAATATATTTGGACACAGCTTCCTACAGGTGTCGCTATACTTTTGGACACATCTACCTAGGTGTATCCATACTTTTGGACATGCGTCCCTGGTTGTCCTCATGCTTTTGCATGTGATCGTATTTGGCTCCTCCTGCAGGTGAAACTAATTACAGGTGCTTCGGCACCTTTATCACTTCAGCACCATGGACAGCGTTGATGTAAATAAGCCTGCAGCCTGGTTACAGTATGTAAATGTTTCAGGGTTCTGATTCTGATTGGCTGCAGCGAATCAGAGCCACAGGATTTGGATTTTTATTGTGCGTTCACTCTGCATCAGACCCTAACAGCGTTACTGTCTCCCTGTGTCTCCTCACCGCCGCTCCAGCGCCTCCATTTCTGGAACCTGTCTGCAGCTCACAGTGAAGTGCGTATGACGATTATCTTGGGCCGTCATCTCGCGACTCTTTGATGCATTTCTCCCCATTTAGATCGCCGTTTTGCGGGATTTCTGTAATGCTGCCAAGACAGCTGGGGTGCACGGCAAAGCAGGCCATTGTTTCAGAGAGAGAGCTTCAGGACGGACAGAATCATCAAAGAGCAAGAGCTTATTTCCCTCTTTTTTTTTTCTTTTTTTTTTTAAGGCGATGGAGCCTCATAAATAAATGACTGAGACGCTTCTCGTCGTCTCGTTGAAACGCATCCCAGCGAAGTGACCAACGACTTCCTGTGACCTTTAACGACGGCATAGATCAGAATAATTATCAAAGTTAAATCACGCCGCGTGCAAAGATTTTTGTATTCAGTGCGCCACCTGGATGAATCCCACTGACAGGCAGTTTGACCTCGGGTCAGAACATAGAACACGAAATAAAGAGATGAGGATACATTCAGCATGAATACGAATCCATGTGTAACAGACAGAGTGGCTTCATACTTATGGAGTCGAACGCCAAACCTGACACTGTGAACCCTTAACCCATTGCTCCAGGAATGCTGTTTAATTTTTACCAATCTTGATGACAAGCCATCTACCGCACACCTCACAGCTTGATTTAGGGAACCTGCCATTCCCAATAAAAACAAAGCGCCACCTAATGGAGCACCCTGAAGGTTACACATTATTTTAGCTTCTTAAATGTCATTGTGAATATAAAATATAAAAAACATTGATTTATTATCTTCCGCTTATTCCTCTATGAGGGTTGCGGTGGGTTCCCCATGCCCATCCAGGGGAGAACGTCTCGGGTGCTGGGCAGATACACCCAGGACAGGGTGCCAATCCATCGCCGGGTACACACTCACTCACACAATCACACACTATACAGGGCAATTCAGAGCATTAAATTTACATTAAAGCCATGTTTTTGAACTGTGGGAGGAAGCCGGAGAACCCGGAGGAAACCCACGCAGACACAGGGAGGACACCCAGATTGGGATTCCAACCGGGAATCCCCGGCGCTGAGAGTCGAACGTGCTAACTAAGCCACCGTGCCGCCATATAAAAAAAATTTACTTAAAAATTCTACAGGTTAAAGTCCATTAAAAGAAAAGCCTGAGGTCGCGCCCAAAATTCCAGGAAGTTACCATGTGATGTCACTGGTGGAAAACATTTGAATTGCGGCGCTTTGAAACGCCGAGGATGGTGTGCGTGAAATTTTCACCGCGGATGGTGTTTTTTAAATAGATGAAGAGGATGAATCTGCCTTAACTGTGGGGGAGACTGTCCTTAATAACAACATTCAGCCGTGTAGATTTGAGTCAGAGGCAAAAGAGACCACCAGAGGGCAGCAAGGCACAACCTGAGCCAGTCATCAGAATCGGAAATTCTGACTGGTAGGAAGCGGGCTCGTAAACTCTTTACATGTTCATATTGTTGGAAAAGCGTTTATGTGCCGTGGGAAGAGAGAACGCCATGGGACGGGAGCAGGACTTTTGGCGAGTTCCATCGGCTGAACGGCGGCAGTTTAAGGGGTTAATACTGTCTGTAATAAAGCTTGGTCACTTTCCACATCCCAGAGTTGTGTTAGTCGTCTGGCGCGACGTGAGCGGATGTTTCTTTCCAATGTGCAAT
Source organism: Xyliphius kryptos (assembly GCA_025769995.1). NCBI lineage: Eukaryota > Metazoa > Chordata > Actinopteri > Siluriformes > Aspredinidae > Xyliphius > Xyliphius kryptos. Next base: position 3,056 of record JAOUQT010078782.1, read on the forward strand.
TTTAACGTTGATACATTTTGTCCACTTTTTAATTACGGGGGTCCTGCACGGTGGCGCCACTGTACACTGAATTACTGCAGTCCGAAACAACCCCCGTTTTTGTCATGTTGCACATGCAGTTCATCTGGTTGAACTTCTCGGTTGTCCACCATCTTCATATGATATATCTACAATCTCAGAAGACCATGGGGCGTGGCTTAATTGAAGCCTTGTGAGCCACATTCCTTGAATTTGTTACTTGAATTTCAGCATTTGACCATTAACCAAGAACCAGGTGGCGCTCTGACGTTGGCAGATTGCGATTTCAGTGTTCAGCGGCATCGGACACTCATCTGTGTTGGTGATTCCCCGCCAAGATGGCGACGAACGTCCGATTGGACGTCTGTCGAGATGTTCAGTCAGCGGTGCACCTGTGTTTTACTCCGGAAATGGCCACGCCCATCAGCGAGGATATATTCAATCGCATTCCTATTTAAACGACATGACCCTTCGTTTACATAGAAAACAGATGGACTACAAACTGTAGTTGTAAAACTACAAAGTCCATCTGTATGGTACGTGATGGAACCAGACGATGGAGCGAGAAGGCGGTGTGCAAACTTTTGAGTGAAACTGATAAACTGGAGAAACAGGAGGAGTTGTATGTAATAACTTTTTCCACCGAGTGTCTGTACATTCTGTACGTCCTGGCGGTCCTCGCTTATATAACGGCATACGGCAGCAGAGCGCGTTTTGACAGACGGAGATACCAGGATGATCCCACATCCCCCAAAAACTTTTTCTGTAGCGAGAGTTGGCTTTCTCTTCCTTGTGAGACTCGTTCTCTTTTTTTCCTCGCTTGTCTTCCGGCGCTTTGCTCTTTTTGTGTCACTTCTGAAAGTCTGTCTGAAGGCTGTCAGTGTCCACTGACCTGTGTGAGATTAGACACCGAGCCGGCAGCGTGTTTATTCCCACAAAGCGAGGAGCCTTCACATCCAATAGCACGGCTTTTCTCCCCCAGGTGCTGCTCTCTCCCAAATCCTACCGCAGCCAAACCCTGCAACACGGCCGTTACCCACTAGTGAGGTTTCAGAAGACAGGAGACAGAGAGAGGTCTCGTGGAGGTTGTACATACGGGGCGTGGCGTGTAAACCCAACCACGGAGATCGCACTCAATGAGTGGGAATGTCTCAAACAGCCTAGTGTCGCAAATTTGCATGTTCTTTCTGAGTACCTGGTTGTCGTATGCATTTGGACGTAGGTCCCTGGTTGTCCTCATGTTTTTGAAGACACAGCTCTGGTTTTCTGCAAGCTTTTGGATATAGGTCCCTGGTTGTCCCCATGGTTTTGGACATTGGTCCCTGGTTGTCCCCATGGTTTTGGACATTGATCCATGGTTGTCCCATACATTTGGACATAGGTCCCTGGTTGTCCTCATGTTTTTGAAGACACTGCTCTGGTTGTCTGTAAGGTTTTGGATATAGGTCCCTGGTTGTCTCCATGATTTTGGACATAGGTCTATGGTTGTCCACATACCTTTTAACACATGTTCCTGGTTGTCCCATACGTTTGGACATAGGTCCATAGTTGATCTCGTGTTTTTGAAGACACGTCACTGGTTGTCTGCAAGCTTTTGGACATAGGTCCCTAATTGTCCCCATGGTTTTGGACATTGGTCCATGGTTGTCCCTAACATTTGGACATAGGTCCCTGGTTGTCCTCTTGTTTTTGAAGACACTGCTCTGGTTGTCTGCAAGCTTTTGGATATAGGTCCCTGGTTGTCCCCATGGTTTTGGACATTGGTCCATGGTTGTCCACATATCTTTTAACACGTGTATCTGGTTTTCCACGTGCTTCTGACATAGGTCCCTGGTTGTCTGCATGGTTTTGGACAAAGGTCTACGGTTGTCCACATACCTTTTAACACATGTTCCTGGTTGTCCCATACGTTTAGACATAAGTCCCTTGTTGATCTCATGTTTTTAAGACACATGCCAGGTTGTCCACATACTTTTTGACACACGTTCCTATATGTCTGCGAGTTTTTGCCGACCTCTGCATCCGGCAGAGGTTTTCAAATCCGTTCTCTGTCCATTTCCACCCGTCCGCCGTCCGCCTCACAGGACACTGTACAGTTTGTTTAATGTATTGCACACAGCGCTGCAGACGCCGCTGTACGAACTCCTCGCTGCAGCAGCTGCAACGAAAGCCAACTTTATACGTTTCTGTAGAAACATTTCCATACATTAGGTGTAGAAGTATAAAACCAGGAAAATGCGTTCACTGGTTTGTGAGTCCCGCTCACTTCAGCAGCCAGTCTGCAAAATGAAGTGTTTAGCGACGTGCTACGTGTGATCCATACCAAGTTGGCGCTCTCGCACACACGCCGGCGTCTCGGCTGAATATCCAGTTCTTTTTACCTGATAGTGTGGTCACGCTCCGGAGCCTTCAGATTGCTCTTCATTCACTCTTTCCAATTAAACTCTTTTTCAGACACCCTGACTCGGTTACAGCGTTTGCACGGGAAATACATATATCTCTCTCTCTTTTTTTCACTGGACCTGCGGGGAATTTCTCTCCTCTGCTTGGTAATCGGCGGCCTGTTTATGGATCTCAATTAAACCCAACAGATGTTTTTCGTCTTCTTTTCCTCTTTCGGCGGTTTCCATAAGGGGGCGCCACAGCGGATTATTATTCTCCAATCTCGCCTTGTCCCGCAAGTCCTCCCCTGTCACTTCAACCTCCGGCATGTCCTTCATCACCACACTCTCAACCCATTATTTTGTGTTAGGACTAGGTTTATTTCGGCGGGTGGATGCTGAGGATAGCGCCACCTAGCAGGTTTCTGAATGTGGTGGGGGAGGACATGCAAGTGGTTGCGAGGATGGACAGGTTAAGATGAAGAATAATGATCTGCTATGGCGCCCTCTAATGGGCACAGATGGAAAAAGCAGCATTCGATATATTAGGGGGTTAAGGGCCTTGCTTATCCACCCCATGCGCCAGTCCCACCTCTCTTAACCTTCAACACCGACTGCTTCTTTTTACCCGTCAAGTGACCGGGCTCTGTAAGAATGCTTAGATCTCTCATTACCGCCTTAACACATCCAGTAGAGGTCAGTGTTGCTGTTTATATTTTAAACACCGCGTCGGCGTGGTAGGTTTAAGACGGTTGCCTCTTGAGCGCTAACACACGGGTCACTTCAGCCGCAAATCCCTAAAATAAACCCAAGCCCCGCTGGATGTGCTCCTAAAATTATGCAAATTGGGATAATTTGAATTAATGAGACCTCATTTGGAAGCTGACTCTGGTAATTTTCTGCTTAATTGCTTGGTTCCCGACCCCTTAATTACCCCATAATAATTTCGATAATACACATTAATAACTCCATATTTTTGAAATATCGGAATTTAGCCGGTGTTTTGTATCATGAACTAATAAATTAATTGTGATGTGATGAAGGATGATGGTGGAACATGGTAGTTCTGGTACTTTTGACCCAGTAGAGAATCAGCTGTATAAATGCATTGTGTACTATCCCATCAGTCATGTCCGATGCTTGGACGCTCTAAAGTCCAGTTTACAAATTCTTTCTAATCCATACAGTTTTTATTCAGTCCGTTTTCCTTCGCCAGAATGTACAAACCATCCAATCAGGGGGTGCGGTTAGTATCGCCAATGTGCCCTTCAGCATGTCTTTGGAACATGGGAGGAAACTGGAGTACCTGGAGTAAACTTACTCAGGCACAGGGAGGACATTTGGACCTTTGTTCACCCCAATGGGACTCGAACCTGGGACCTTCTTGCTGTGAGGTGGTAGACATAGAGTTGAGTTCACTGGACTCCACAGTCACCCACAGCTTTGGTTGGACGCCAGATTTATCATCGACATGCGACACATCATGGTGATGACTAGGGATGGGACGATTAATCGTTTTCGCAATTAATTGTGATTATAATTATGGTACAATTCATTTGTCATGACGACATTCGTAGGAAACATACGTTTAGACCAGGCTGCGCAACTCACAGGTTTTTCAAAAGTAAAAAAAAAAAAAAAAAGCTTTTTGAAGTACACGATAAGAAAAGACTGAGCCACGTTTCAAGGTACTCTCAAAGACACCTATCCATCCGAGTTGTTGCGTTCGTTGGCGATACCGAACAAACAATCAAACCTGGGAAAGCAAGAACCCATTTTTCAAGGACTTGGTAGCTCCAACGGCAAATTTCAGCCTTGTAGGTACTCGGGAAGACCCCGATGTGACCCTGGAGGGGTCTTGTGTTTGACGATATCGAAGGAACCATCAAATTTAGGAAAGAGAGAAGTGGTTAACTTTTTTAAGGCCATGATGAGGAATAAAGGAGCCTTGTGGGTACTCGGAAAACCTTTGACGTGACACTCAAGGGGTCTTGCATTTGGTGGCGATGTTGAAGAAACCTTTGAATGTACGAAGGTGAGAAGTACTTGGTTTTTCCAAAGACATAATAGAGAATCACGACGCCAAATTCCAGCCTTGTAGGTACTCAGGAAATGGGAGAACCAGTGCATGAGGGCGATGCGTTTTATTAATATAGATAATCTATCCCTAGTGATGACATCACCTGAATCTTTTGAGGTATGACTCCAGAACCTTAAATCTATACCTTGAAGAATTAAGGCTACAGTAATGGTATAGGGGGTGGGGGTCTTACGTGGTAGCAGTGGCTGATAAGTGTAGCGCTTTCCATCCATTATTTAATTGTACAGTCCATGTCGTACGCTTTACGTTGTAGTTCCTCGTCCTGTAGTTCACCGTAAATACCAATGGCGCTTTTGCTCCTCCAGCACCAGCCTTTAGAGAAGAAGCTAAGAGTCCTCTTTGACTCTACGCCCCAGATGTGGTGTAAGGTGTAAAAATCTTCCCCCTCCATCGTTGAGATGAGAACCATCCATCCATCCATCCATCCATGATCTTCCACTTGTTCCTCTACTAGGGTCGCGGTGAGGTTCCCCATGCCCATCCAGAGAACCTCTCAGGTGCTGGGCAGATACACCCAGGACACTCACTCACACATCCACACACAAACACACACTATATGGGGCAATTTAGAGCCTGGGAGGAAACCGGAGAACCCGGAGAAAACCCACACAGACATGGGGAGGACATGGAACTCCACCCAGATTGGGATTCGAACCGGGAATCCCCAGCGCTGAGAGGTGCTAACGACTAAGCCACCGCGCCGCCCGAGATGAGAAACCGTCGGAGTTAATGGAGAACAGGATTCAGATGTGGATCTGTATCTATGGAGCGTTAACGCTTCGGCAAACACAGCTTTATTTACCGGAGCTGACTGTTTCCAATCGTTCAATAAAAACAGAAGGCGGGAAACGAGCTGGCGTAAAGAGAGGTGTAATTACAACTGAAGTGAGGCTGATGTGGCCGAACCTCACCCGCAGATGTGTTCAACAGGCCATGGCTGCTTAAAATGAAGAGCGCGTGCCGGAGTGTTGTGATGCAGGGGGGGGGAAGGGGGGGTTATTCTTTTTCGCCGGGACACTTCTCGTCAAAACAACTCATGATTTATTCATCCCTGGCTGAAACACAGCGGCTCCTCACAGCTTGTCAGTGGTTTTCTTTGTCTTTTTTTTTGTTTTTTTGCTTTTTCTTTTTTCTCCCACTGTGTAAAAATAACAATGGACTTGTTTGGACTCATCTCACTCGCCCCTCCTTTCCAAAGTGTAATTCGCAGCTTGAACCGCCGTGCCGAAATGTCACAGACGCTGGCCGGACGCAGTGGATTTTGGCAGTGCGGATTCTTTTGGCAGCGTGCGTTGTGTTTAACACTTCTAACTCAAACCCGTTAGTTCCCAGCATCCACTCGAGGATGATGTTCATGTGAAGGTTCTTTATAGCAGATGATAAATGGAGCTGGCAAATTTCGGGGATGTTCTCCAATGCCATCATGAGCACCTGGGAGCTTTGGGGTTCCAGTTTCCATGTTATCCCCGTATCCGTGTTGGTTTCCTTTGGGTTCTCCGCTTTCCTCCATTCCAAAACATGGATTAAAGATGAATTGGCGGCTCTAACTTGCCCCTATCTAAATTGCCCCTATATAACGTAGTGTGAGTTTATACCCAGCGACGAATCCTGCTCTCCATTAACTCCGACGGTTTCTCATCTCGGGCAGCGTGGTGGCTTAGTCGTCAGCACTTCTCAGTGCTGGGGATTTCTGGTTCGAATCCCAATCTGGGTGGAGTTTCCATGTCCTCCCCATGTCTGTGTGGGTTATCTCCTGGTTCTCCGGTTTCCTCCCAGTTTCCAGGCTCTAAATTGCCCCATATAGTGTGTGTTTGTGTGTGGATGTGTGAGTGAGTGTCCTGGGGGTATCTGCCCAGCACCTGTAATGTTCTTCCCTGGAAGGACGACGTATGAGATGAGGAAATATTTTTACTACAGTGCTTCAATGATCCCCCACCCAAATTGTACCTACTCTGTGGGGGGTCCTGACTATTAGAGAACAAGATTCGTATCCCGATTCGAATGGATTTTCCATGTGTGGGTTTTTTTCCAGGTTCTCCAGTGTCCCCCCACCGCAGTCCCCTAAATTGCCCCTATATAGTGTGAGTGAATGCATGCCCCGCGATGGATTGGTGCAGTATCCTGGGTGTATCTGTCCAGCGCCCAAAACGTTCTCCCCTGGATGGCCATTGGAAACCCTCTTTGTGAGGACCACTGGTCAAGATGACGAGATAAGCAAATAGTTCCACTGCAGTGTTTAAATTATCCTCCACCCAAACTATGAGGGTCCTGACTGAGAGCAAGCAAAGGACACCATTAAAGTATGTAGAGAAACAGATGGACTACAGTTTGTAATTATAGAACTACAACGTCCATCTACAAGGGTTGGACAATGAAACTGAAACACCTGGTTTTAGAGCACAATAATTGATTAGTATTGTGTAGGACCTCCTTTGGCGGCCAATACAGCATCAATGCGTCTTGGGAATGACATCTACAAGTCCTGCACAGTGGTCAGAGGGATCATAAGCCATTCTTCTTGCAGGATAGTGACCAGG
>JAOUQT010078790.1:0-10092 GCA_025769995.1 Xyliphius kryptos
ACATTGGTAACTTCAGTGGACCTGGGATTTGAACCCCCAACCCTTAGATTGATAGTCCAACACCCGAACCACTGAGCCACTATATAAATATAGAAATATATTTATCCCTTTGAGAAGATTCCCCTTGGGGAAAGTAAGAAACCAGTAGCAAAGAACAAGGTAAAACACAGAATATGTATATTTATACATTTTCTTACCCTGTTTTGACCAGTGACTAGTTACCGTGTTAATAACCAAAAGTGAAAGTGGAGTTCTGAAAGCCGTTGCATGTGTAAATGAGTTACAGTGAGTTGCAGGTTTAATCCTCTAACTGCTCTGTGCACACACAGTTTAAAGAGTCAAATAAAGAATGTACACAAGTTTGAATTTATGAAAGGCATAGACGTGTTGTGTTTGGCCGACACCTTTTATTAAACTTAGGTATTTCATTCAGTCTCATTGCCACAGGGGTATTAAAGTACACAAAGTAAAACTGATAAAGACACGGCTGGGTGAGTTTGATGTGGAGGAACTTGACTGACTGACCCACATAAAGCCCTGACGTCCAACACACTGAGGATAAAGATGAATGGAGCAACATCACTGATTAACTTTACAAACGCACTTCTGAATGATTATCTATAATCCACTGACAGTGTGCTCAACATCTGCATCTGTGTTTTAAACTCACCCAGCTGTGTCTTTATTATTCTTACCTTTGTGTACTTTATTACACCTGTGCCCACGGGGCTGAATGAATGGCTTTAGTTAGAGGTGTGTCCAAATACTTTTATCTACCTATTGTATCTTTGCTTTACTGCGAATTTTATGTCTTTTGTGATTTAATTTGTGTGCAGTCTTTGTTTTGAATGTGAATGTGCACACAGCAGTTAAAGGACTAAACCTAAAATTTCCTGTCATTTCTTGAGACATGCACCAGGCATTCACAGATCCACTTTCACTTTTGGTTATTACCATGGTAACTATTTACTTTAAATCCTTATTTACAGTTTTTCTCAGTCACAATCACAAAAGCAGTTTCTTTTAACAAGTTGCAAATGCTTTGGAACGTCCATGCAAATCATTATGTAAAATGATCTGCTGTTTCCTACATTATTAATTATATGTGTCATGTTGATCAGCATGTATTATAATGGTCTCTGCTAAAGAGTCTCACCCAACTCAACAATTAGTCATTAGTTCATTGTATAAATCTGGTTCAACAAGTTGTCATGTCAAGCATAATTTTAATACATTAACATTAGACTTTTTTTACTAGAAATGTCCAAAATGAAAACGCATTTAATTCATAAAAGTGATTTTGTGTCTTCTGGATGTTTAACATATAATGGAAATGAAAGCAAGTGAGACACAGAGACAATATGGAAACCCAGATCGGGATTCAAACCGGGAATCCCCAGCGTCGGGCCTGTCAGGAAATTACAGTAAATATGAATGTTATCCGGGTGGCACAGTGGCTTAGTGGTTAGCATGTTTGCCTCTCAGATTGAATTTCAATCTGGATGGTGTTTTCATGTTCTCCCTGTGTCCACGTGAGTTTCCTCTGGGTTCTCCAGTTTCCTCCCACAGTTCAAAAACATGAATTCAAGGTAAATTGAATGCTGTAAATTGCCCCATGTAGATTGGCGAGACGTTTTCCCCCGGATGGGCATGGGGGACCCCACCGTGACCCTAGTAGAGGAATAAGCGGAAGATGATGGATGGATGAATCTTATCCAGTTTCGAGCAATCACTAAATAAAATTTACAATAATTGTCAGCAGAATTTTAGCCATAATTTACTTCAGAACTATTACAACCTCGAGTGTCTTATCGCTTTTATAAAACTCACTATTATTTTACAAACACTCTATAATAAGAAAAACAAGGTTTGAGTCATAAATGCTCCTATTAAAAGCTAAATCCTTAATAATCTGCTTTTATGCAACATAATCCTGTCCGGTTTTTAGTAACAAACAATCAAACAAATTACAGAATACAATTTATAAAGTATTTTTAAAACGATCATCGGGAATCGGCTCACTGTTTATATAAATCTGTATTTTATTTAAAAGTTAAAATAATATAGCGCTCAGAGCTGTGTCAATAATGTTACAGCCAATCAGATTTAAGGACGGGGACTTCCTGCTTTAATTAGGAAAATGTATGTAATAAAGTGACCAGTAAGCATAAAAAAAAATCATGCAGTAGATTAAAAATAACCGTATTTTATTCTGTTTTGTGATTCTACAGATTCAGCAACGTGTCAAAGTTGTAAGGATGACGATTGTCGTGGAAACATCCTGGAGGAGGTCATTAAACAACAGAAACTAACTTCTGGGTACTTTGGTCTTTCTAAACCAAAAGGTACCGAGGAGCAGCTGATTCCTAAAATCTGAATCTATTAAATATACATTAATAAAAATAAGAAGAGATTAATAAAACCACATCTGTTTGTTATGTGATGTTAAGGGAAGTGCAGCCATGGAGGACTGGGAGATTTGACCAGTCTCTTTGGTACCCCCACTGGTGGAATTAATAAGGATGCTACAAGCTCCAGTCATGGACATCTCCATCAGACGGCTGCGAATGTCGCCGTGGCAGCAACCAGCGAACTACTGGAAGACATACGAGGAGCAGTTGGAGATCCAGAGTTTCTGAGGTACCACATGAACTCTCTCACTATTACAAAAGATGATTCCCTTTTTACAAATATTACTCATGTGGACAATGTTAGAACATGCCATCTTCTTAAAGACAGGATCTCCTGTACACATCAGGTCCAGGGTCTTTCTGCCATGAACCACCGTAACTCTGTCCAGTTGTGTTAACCCCTGATCTGCGATCCTCAGGTTGATGGGACTCACGCAGAGCCTGGTGCTGTGTTTTGTGATTGACACCACTGGCAGCATGTCTGATGACATCGATGCAGTCAAGGAAGTAACCGCCTCCATCATCGACAGCAGGACGAGCAGTGCAGCGCCACCTTCAGAGTACATCCTGGTACCATTTAATGATCCTCGTATGTTGAATCACATAACTTTATAACTTCTGTAACTGATTATAATATTTGGTATACTTTGGGTGGTATGATGGTTATAGCGCCTCCACCTTACAGTAAGAAAGTCCCAAACTCAGTTCTCATCTAAGACCAACACGGGTCCATGGGATTTTTGGGGGGTTACTGGTTACAAATTCCAAAAACGTGGTAAATTAGAAATAATAAATTGTCATAGTTATTCGAAACAGAGCCTCCAATTATTACACACAGCTCTGATTCTGTCAATCATTGTTTAACAATAGAGCAGGGGCGGGCTAACGGTGGGTGTTTTAAGCCGGCCCGCCAAACTTGTCCAAAATATTTATCAAGATATTTTATTATTAGACCTCATTTGTGTTTCCTTTTCCTGCTTTGCCTGCGTTTCCCTAAAAGATCCCGCACTCCGCTTGGGTTTTATGCTCTACATTTACATACATTTACATTTATTTCTTTATTTTTTTGCTCTGTATTTTGAGCCCATTACTACACTCCAACCCTCCTTTGCTGTTGCAGCCCCCACCCCCCTCTGGAACTCTCTTCAAGAATTTAAATCTCTTCTTAAAACTTTCTTATTTTCCTCTAAGCTCTTGTGTTTATTTTGCTGTGTTCTGTTTGTCTTTATTGTGTATTTACATGGAACTCTTTGTTCTATTAGATTCTGCATTGGGTGTTAGAAGGGCGCTGTATAAATAAAACACATTATTATTATTATTATTATTATTATTGTTATTATTATTTTGTAAAACTGAGCGGACCAAAGAAAGGACAGTTAGTGCCGAGTGTTTAAGAACTTGACAACAAAATATTTTGAATATATTATTTGATCCTGACCCGGCAGCGCTGGCAATTTTTAGATCCTTACACAAAGACGAGCTCATCTGTATTCTTTCACCCAAAACCTGAAAACTGATTTCCTAAATAAGCCAGAAAGAAAAAACTAATGACCCATCTCTTTTTACAGTTTTCATTTTATTATTATTTTAAATCTGCCTTCTTCTTTTTCTTTAAATAAAACTCCATTTCTTTGTTTTTAAGTTTTTGGCCCACTTATAAGAACCACAGACGCCACGGAGTTTAAAAGACAACTCAGGGCACTGACCGCTTTCGGTGGAGGAGATGCCCCTGAGATGTGCCTTTCAGGACTTCAGGTTTGAGACTAAACTTTAAATACAGCGAGTTCTTTTCTTTTCTCTGTTATCATTTGTTTGTCATATCCTGATCTTCGGGGAAAGAGAAACAGTTAAGATGTCCACGCCGCAGTTTTAATGATAATTAGTAAACAGCAGAGTTAGTTCCACTCATGATGCCAGTCTTTTGCCAGTTAAATAAGTTCAAACGGAATATATTTTATACAAACTAATTGTGACTTTTCCTCCAGCTGGCGCTCACAGGATCTCCACCGCAGACCGAGATTTTTGTTTTTACAGACGCTGCTGCAAAAGATATTGAATTAAAGAGCACCGTGAGCGCCCTCATAAAGCGAACACAGTCTACAGTGAGTACAATTTAACATTATATACAAACTCCTCCCACCTCACTGTCCACTCGATTACACACCACCACATTATTCTTAAAATGTTTTTTAAAAAATGTGTATCTAATAAAGTGGTGAGTATAAAAAAATGAGTTAATCATCTTTTTATTTTAAAACTTTTTGCCGAAAGGTAAACTTTATGCTGACCAATGCACTGGGGCGGCGGCGACGGGACGCTAATGACCAGCAACAGTTTAGCAGTCGTTCCATCACCGTGGCAAACCAGGACTATCAGGACCTCGCTCAAATCTCAGGAGGTCAGGCCATCGAGGTCACCAAAGCAACGCTGCCTCAGGCCACCAGCATCATAGTGGACTCTGCCAGGTCGTCTGTGGTACGTACCGTCTCCATAAAGGAACATTTAAAAAGAAATGGTTTTATTGCAGAACGTTCAAACTACACAAAGTTTGAGGTGAACAGGAACTGCGAGCATGGAACTTAAGTTTCAGATTATGGCCTCACATTTAGAAAGGTCTGGTCTGCATTATACATTAGATAACCAAAAGTGTCAAGACACATCTTTTAATCATCAAATTCAGGTGTTTTATTGAGTCCCATTACCACAAGCTACTCAATTAGAAATCTGTAGATGTTACATCCAAGCTGTTCCACCGCTTTAAAGGACAGAGTCAAGAGCTAATAATGGTCAAAAATAGTCTTTAATGCAGAAGACACTGGGTTAAATCAGAAAAAACATGCAACAAAACATCAACATAAGTAAATATTCAACGTTCCAACAACAAATGTTCCAAGCAAGGGAGGTTCTTGAACAAACTTCAAAAAGTTGGTTTGGGAAGAATACATGTAGTTGTTTGAAATTTAGAAGAAAAGCTAATAAAGTATTTTCAATGGATTTCTATGAGAAGAAAAACGCTTAAAAAGGAGGGGGGAGGGGGGCGCAGAAAACTGTACCCAAATAGAACATGTAATCTAAGTGGCTATAAATTGTACAATTTTGCCAAATTTCAATGTTGTACATTAAAGGCTACAGGACAAGGAACGTTTAATATTTTTGTGTGAAGTAACATATGAGAATACACACAGAGTCCAGCAGGGGGCTTTGAACCGGATAAAACGGATTTACCGGTAACGGCACCAGTAGGGTCTAGTTGAGTGCAGTAGAGGGCGCTAATGTAACAGCACGTGCATTTTGGATAGTTGTACACTTACAAGGTTGTGATAACAGTTTGGGGAAGGTGGGTTTCTGCCCCCCATACACAGAGCGAGGGCCATAAAGACGTGGATGGGCGAGTTTATGTGGGAAACTTACCTGAGCGCTGACTTTAACCCCATCCAACACATTTGGGATGAACTAGAACTGAGATAGTGAGCCGGCTCGGTCCATCCAACATCAGTGTCTGACCTCACTAATGCCCTTCTGGATGAATGTGCAAAAATTGATTTAAAAAACACACAGATTCATGTTCGTCAGCGGAACGCACCTCTGATTCAGGTTCCAAAATGAACATTAACTGAAGCCTCCACCCTTTGACTGACTGAGTTATTAGTTTCATGTTGTTTTTCATGCCCAGCGATGGATTGGCGCCCTGTTCTGGCTGTATCTGCCCAGTGCCCGAGACGTTCTCCCCTGGATGGGCATAGAGAACCCCCCGCGACCCACATAAAGGAATAAGCGGAAGATAATTAATGAATGAATGAGTTCGAACAATGACCTTTACACTCAGGCTAAACGAAACAAGCATAGGACGGGAAATGTTGTGGCTTCATTTCAATTAAGTGCCAACAAAAAGACAAAAAATATAAATCTCTTTAGCATAAAAAACAACAACAACAACAAAAAAACGTCCACAGGGTTGCTGCCAGAACAGCAATACAAGTGACTGAATGAAAGCACAAATATATTTTTACTGAAAACAAAACAAAAAAAACAAAACAAAAAAAAAAAAAAAACGGTTAATTCTTGTTTTTTTTCTGTTTTTTTTGGTTGAGTGGTTTTTGGGTTCAACTTTACCAGGACTATTTCCGTATACAGAGCAGATTAGTGGAAGGAATTAGGGCACAGATATTTAGAAACATATAACATCAGCATAATTGACCAACTAAAGACGAATGTAGGGGTTTAATAAAATATTGTTAAATGTATGCAGTTACATTATAATAACACATTAAAAGAATTTATAAAAAAGGGGAAATGTGTGTTTTTTCATGTGACCCATCTGTCTTACTTCCTGTTCTCACACCAGACCATATATTCACCAATAATTTATGTGCAGCCACCCGGATTACTGGAGGCTGTTTGGTCATTTAGCATTGCTACAGAACAGGACTTGGAGAAAAATGAACAAAAATACTTATGCAATCTACAAAAAAGCTACAAATAAAAAGAAACAGGCTAAATTACAGGACTTGGAAAATGAAGATTTTAATTTGAATGAAGACTTTGTGGATACACAGGAAATCATGAGCCTTCCGGAAAACAGACATGGCCAGACTGGAACGATAAAATCTGGTACGAACAGTAGTTCATTTGCCAACTTTGCTTTATTTTCATTTGCTTTATTTATATGTGTGTGTGTGTGTGTGTGTGTGTGTGTGTGTGTGTTTTCCCTATATTAAATCAACCTGTTGGATTAGTAATTTTTGCCATTAAAACCAATAAAATATTTGGTTGGTTTCATTTAAAAAAGTTTATTGTACATATGATTATGTACAGTATTGCTTCTCTGTCTATTTTTGTCTAGGAGCTGATTTATTCAGGAGCAGATATTACAGACTGACTACAGGGTGTCTGCTGCTTGTTCTACTGGTGTTCATTATACTGCTGTTGATTAAATACACCACCATTTTTCAGTCTACTGAAAACGTTCAGTTACAGGCCACTAACAACAACCAAACTAATGACCTGACAACTGAAAACAACCTGTTAAAGACAAAGTACAATGACCTGACTACTGAAAACAACCAGTTACAAACCAGATTCACTGATCTGACTACTGAAAACAACCAGTTACAGACCAGATACAGCAACCTGACTACTGAAATCAACCAGTTACAGACCAGATACAGCAACCTCACTACTGAAAACCACCAACTACAGACCAGATACAACAACCTGACTTCTGAAAACAACCAGCTACAGACCAGATACAGCAACCTCACTACTGAAAACAACCAGTTACAGAACAGATACAACGGCTTGACTACTGCAATCAACCAGTTACAGACGAGATACTGCAACCTGACTACTGAAAACAACCAGTTACAGACCAAATACAATGACCTGACTTCTGAAAACGACCACTTACAGACGAGATACTGCAACCTGACTACTGAAAACAACCAGTTACAGACCAGATACAATGACCTGACTACTGAAAACATACTGTTAAAGACTAAGTACAACAACCTGACTACTGAAAACAACCAGTTACAATCCAGATACAATGACCTGTCTACTAAACTTAATCAGTTTCAGGCCAGATACAACAGCCAGATGGAGAGAGATGAGTTACAAAGGTTGATCTCTAAACTAAGTAAGTAATATTTGTCTCAAATCTTTAGATTACACTTTTCGTTTTTTTTTTTTTAATCCTCTTGTTTCAAGATTCACCTACGGGAGGGATATCATATCATATCATATCATTGTGGCATATATATATATATTTTTTTGGATGCTGGTTGGATAAGTTGTGTCCACGCGATGATATCAGAGAAGAACCGGGGTTAGGATAGTAACCTTTCATTTTGAGAATTTATTTAATTTTAAATAAATGTCACACATATAAAAAGTCATGCAAATAATTAAAAAAAATTAATAAATACCCCTGTTGACTGACGGCCTTGATCATTGGCCCACAGTTGCAACTTTTGGTGGACTGTGTTTGAACCCCTTCCCTTCAGACTGACGCTGGAGTTAAGGCACTTGATCAAGAGTCCACACTGGCAACTTCTAGTAAATTTAGGGTTTGAATCACAAAACATTTCAGTTCAACTTCATTTCAACAACTTATATATAGAACTATTTAAAGCCCTATGTCTTATTCAGTGAAGGCGACTGTTTACTGGATTTTACCATCATATAGAAACATAATAATTTTCTTTTTTTTTTTTATAAAGGTGATCTGGTATCAGGAGCAAAGTATTTCAATTATAGTATTTACTGGATCACCAATGAAAGGAAAGGCTGGAGTGAAAGCAGAAAAACATGCAAAGCGAAAAAAGCAGATCTGGCGATTATCAACAGCAGAGAGGAGCAAGTAAGTGAAAGACCTATATTTACATTTAGTCAATATTAGCAGACTACATTTCACTACAACATTATTTTGCTCAACTGTATTTGTAAGGACCATCCTTCTGAAACAGCAAGTAGTTATAAAAGATTATCACAAGACTGAACCTTAATGAGGGACTTATCCTCTTTAGACAGTTACCAAGTTGTCAGGATTAAAAAAGTAAGGATTTTATACAAGTATAAGTTCAATTATATAAATATAACTAGAGGTATACCCATGCTGCGCTATGATAGAAAACTTTATAACAACGTGAAAGTTGAAAGAAAATTGTTTTTGAATGAGTGATGGTTTTTTTGAGTTTATAAATTTAAAATGAAGGTTTTATTATACAGGGTGGGCTGTATGGATACACCCTGACAAAATGGAAGTGGTTGCTTTCCCAATGAAAAAGTAAAGTTGAATCCAAAATGCCAGCTTTGCAGATGGCCACCATGGCC
Organism: Xyliphius kryptos; assembly: GCA_025769995.1. Classification (NCBI taxonomy): domain Eukaryota; kingdom Metazoa; phylum Chordata; class Actinopteri; order Siluriformes; family Aspredinidae; genus Xyliphius; species Xyliphius kryptos. Next base: position 9,243 of record JAOUQT010078790.1, read on the forward strand.
ATCACCCAGCCTCAAAAGTTTTTCCCCTCCCATGTACCAGTATGGCACAAATGGAAGGCGATATCAGCAACCACTTCCATTTTATTAATCTATCATACATATGGCCCACCCTGTAGAGTGAGGTTTGGAGAAATTGAAAATCTAAAATTATTTTGTGGAATAAGTCACATGTTAAGAAAAGACTGGAGACAATTTTTAGCCTTGTAGTTACTCGCAATAAACCCAATCCATCCGAGGTGTTGAGTTTGATGGCGAAAGCGAACAATCAAATTTAGGAAAGCGAGAACCCATTCGTTTTTCCCAGGACATGGTAAAACTATGGTCGATAATCATGTTTCCAAGTTTCAGCCTTGTAAGTACTCGGGAAGTGGGAGAATTAGTGATGAGTGAGTGTGGGCTTTGGCATTTCTAGGTATAGGTAAGACCCATAAGACCCAGATGTGACCATGGTTGGGGCTTGCGTTTGATGGCGATATCTAATAAACCATTGAATGTAGGAAGGTAAGATGTGCTTACTTTTTCCAAGGACATGATAGGAAATCACAATAACAAGTTTCAGTATTGTAGGTACTCTCGAATGGGAGACTTAGTGATGAGTCAGTGTGGGCTTTGGCATTTATAGGTATAGATAATATACAGTATAATGGAATAATTTATGGTTTAATCTTCATCTTGCTTTTAGGAGTTCATCAATCTACATTTCAGATCAAATGAAGCCTGGATTGGTCTAAGTGACATAAATGAAGAGGGAAGCTGGAAATGGATAGATGGTTCAGCACTAACCACCTCGTAAGCAACCAGCAGACCACCAGTAACATTTAAAATATTGATGGGTCCGATCCAGATTCAT
>JAOUQT010078798.1:0-10092 GCA_025769995.1 Xyliphius kryptos
CTGGAAAGGAGGGGAATGAAAGTCAACATTTGTAAGACAGAATACATGTGTGTGAATGAGAGGGAGGCAGGTAGAACTGTCAGGCTACAAGGAGAAGTGGTCACAAAGGTGCAGGAAGCTGTGTCTACTGGTTGCCTCAATAATGTCATCTGCAATATTCAACTTGTCACTGTCATACTGTACACATAAAAACACAATCAGTTCTGTTCATAAACATGATTGATAAAGGGATCTCACCACAGTATGTCCAGTTTACAGTGAGGATTCATCAGTTATAATTTATTTTTACCTAGGCCCAGGACTCTCAGAGTGGAGGTGTGTAAGCTAAGAGGAATGGATGAAATTGAATGATGATATACAATATAAATAGCCATGATAGAGCTTATACATTTACAATTACTCTTATCTGTGCATTTACAGAAATAGAGGAACATCATTTTGTATGCTGCAGTCCCTTTGCTTTAAGTTTTTGTAAGATATAGTCAGCTTTCAGCTACGCTGTCTGCACTATAACAGTTTGCTGTGTGTTATATTATTTTCATGGATCTTGGGATCAGGTTGCAAATTTTTTTAAGCTCACAAAAGTTTTCACATGTAGATGTGCTTTTTGATTGGTAATCTTCCTCACATTGTGCTGTATCCTGCTGGAATATTATTAGTAAATACTATAAATGTGACATTATATAAATGTCACAGTGCTGCCGTTATTTAGCAGTAACGGCATGACGGGCATCGTGTCTAGGGTTGAGCTAGGGCTGTGAATGCAGACAAACAACTACTTTTATCTATTTTTGAGTGTCTGTGCATGCGTGTCAGAGTTGCCGTCCTTCTTTTTTGGAATCCCCATCCTTCAACAATACAATTGTGCCTGATTAAGGAATTACCACATCTAGGTTTATTGGTCAGGCGTCTAGAAAATTTTGGTTTTGTTAAAGCTTTGTAAGTGAAATTCTTTCCCATTATTGCTTCAGTTGATCAACAGTCTAGGGTCTCAGTTGATGTATTTTGCACTTCATAATGCACCACACATTTTCAATGGGAGACAAGTCTGGACTGCAGGCATTTCCTGAAAATAAGACGTTGAGTGGATGTCAGCATATGTTGCTCCAAACCTGTATGTACCTTTCAGCAATATGCTTTCACACATGTGCAAGTTACCCATACCATGGGCACTCATACACCCCTATAGCTTTTTGAATCTTATCCTCATGGGCCCGGAGGACATGACATGGGGCACAGCCGTGGCTAAATGGATATGGTATAGGTCTGGGGACCAACAGATCCCCATTCTAGGCCAGCCAAGGCACCCAACCCCTACTGTTCCCCGAGCAGCCTCAATGGGGCAGCACACTGCTCCGGTCCCAACTACTGAAACATGTTACAGGCTAAATATTTACTTAAATATTACTTAAATATTAACTTAAAAATTAAGTTCATCCTTTTGAAAATTAAATATCTTGACTTTGTAGTGTATTCCTTTAAATATGGAATATAATGAAAATCATTGTATGTTTAATTTTATAGTATTGTATTTTTATTAATGTTTTACTCAGTGTCTTAACTTCATTGGAATTGGGGTTGTATATATAGAGTTATGTTTCCTGCTATATTGCACACTAAAATAAATGGTATATACTGTAGTTTCTAATATAAGTAGATTTCTATAATGAGGATAACAGAGTTGGGGTGAAATATTTGTTGTGTCTTTCAGGCAGAGACATTGTAATTTAGTTTTTTTTTTTTCAGATAAATCACAATAGGATTAGGATGTATTATTTAAATAGAGACAATCTGTACTTGATTGTGTCACAAAGGATTTGTGTAATGTTTACAAGCAACAGAACTTTAACTTTGTATTGTGAACAATACAAATAGAAAGCAGATCATATTTACAATAACTGTGTTCTACTTGCTTGTATATTGTAAAACATTCATCCTTGAAAAAAAATATTTATAAAAGAATGTCTTCAGTAAAGTCACATGATACCTCAGATTGTGGTGTGAACCAAATTACAAAGGAGTGTTCACATTTCATAATATTAATTAAAATCAATAGAAATTTTATGATTATCAAATAACGTAACGAAATCTAACACAAGTAGTTGTGTTAAAATGACATTATTTTACCTCATAGATGACTCAGTTTGGATATATTATTTTAATCAATCAAGTGGTCAGAGGGATTTTAAGCCATTCTTCTTGCAGGATAGTGGCAAGGTCACTACTTGATGCTGGTGGAGGAAAACATTTTCTGACTTGCTCCTCCAAAACACCCCAAAGTGGCTCTTGATACAACACAAAGACTTGCTGTCTTGGTCCAACACCACCAACAATTTGTCCTCTTTTGAACTCTGGTATGTCACCCATAATGTTGTGTGCATTGCAATATGTTGAGCAAAACTGTGCTCTTACCCTGCTAATTGAACCTTCACACTCACACTTTTACTGGTGCAATTAATAAAGATTGGCCACCAGGCTTGTTCAATTTAGCCATGAAACCTCCCACACAAAAATGACAGGTTTTTCAGTTTCATTGTCTAACCCCTGTACATGTCCAAACCATCTCAGTTTGCCCTTTCTAATTTGTCTCCCAATTTTTTCAACCTGTCCTGTCCCTCTGATGTTCTCATTTCTAATCCTGTCCATCCTGGTCACTCCCAACAAGAACCTTTGCAGCCTCCAGCTTTGCCTTATGTCCTTTACCCAGTGCCACTATCTCTAAACCATACAACAAAGCTGGTCTCACTACTCTCTTAATAAACATTTATCTTCACTATTGCTGCAACTATTGTCACACATCATCTTGACACATTTCTCTATCTACTCCATCCTGCATGTTCTCTCTTCTTCATCTCTTTTCCACACTCCCTATTTCCTTGGACAGTCGATCCTAAGTACCTGAACTCTTGTACCTTTGTTACCACTTCTTTCTGTAGCCTGACAACTCTACAACTGACTCCCAAAGCTTCATTGTGTGGCTCATTAACTTTATGCCCTTGTAATTGCTATAACTCTGAACATTACCCTTTTTCTTATAAGTTGGTAAAAGTACTCTTTCCCTCCATACCTCAGGAATCATTTCACTCTCAAAAATCTTATTGAATAATCTAGTCAGAAACACCACTCCCATCTCTCCTATACATTTCCATACCTCCACCGGTATGTCATCAGGTCCGACTGATTTTCCCTTCTTCATCCTGTTCAAAGCTGGAATCTCTTTACTACCAACCAAAGCCCTTTCAACTCCTTTCTGAACTCCTCACAGCATTCCATACTTTCTTAACTTCCACTATTTAGTCCTCCTCTCTACATTTGTCCTCTTCATAACCAACAGAGTCATCCAGCAAAACCACTACCTTAACATTGATTAAATTGCACAATTGATTTGGCAAATGTTTTAAGCCGGATGCCCTTCCTGACGCAACCCTCACCATTTAACCGGGCCTTGGACCGGAGCTGGTTTAAAATGCACTATTAATATGTACTATAAATTAATTAACCAGCAATAATCCAAATTAGGTTAGAGCATTCTGCAGGAAAAAGCTAGGAAAGGTAGTAGCTGGGAATGGAATACTGGGACTGCAAAGGCTGATAAGAGATTTGTTTATCTTATCCCATGAAGAATATCTGTGCAGCTAACCATCACAAATTGATGTTGATGTATGACATGACTTTGCTTAATACATACATTATAGGTCAGTGTTGGCACTGACATGGCAATATAAACTGTATTAATATACAGTATTTCTGAATGAAAACTCAGTCAGCTTCCTGGATAAATTTAACAATGGTGGCTGTCAGAGAAGATATTCATGTGATGAATCATATTTATAAATACATGAGTGAACACAGGCAAAAGAGCTGACAAATGAGAGAGACTGATTTTTTTGAGAAAACAGTAACATTTCTTTTTCAAGTAGGTTATGGTCACCCTGCACTATAGAATGATGATTCAGTTCATTCAGTCACTGGAACAGATTAATGGATTTCTCTTGAGATGGATTCTCTCAGATCTTCAGCTTGATATAATTTACTGTTTCCTGTTTGCTGTGATAACTTATTATTTTCTGTGGTATTAAATATCTTAAAAGACACTCATTGATCTTTAATGAAAGACCAAGAAGGAAATGAAGAAACATGTCCAGATGTCCACTGTCACTCTCTAAATCTCTGTCAAGTGCATTCTTGAGGACATCAGACATGTTTGACCGCCTGGGCAGATCAGACAGATCAGTAAATTCTTGTTCTCTGAAATTTACACTGATTAAAAAGAGAAATAAGTATAAACCCACTAGAAATTCCTGAACATTTCCCCCAGGTAAAGTACAAGACTTGAATACACATTCTAAGAGACCACTAATGCTTATTGTATATCAGTACCAGACACTCTCTAATCAATTTCACATTTATAATAATACTTTTAGATGTTGTGTTTAATCTGAAAGATCAGAAAGTGTGGTAACATTGGAGTCAGAGTTTTAGAGATCTCTTCTTCCAGGTCTCTTTTTAAACAATGGCCAGAAAAGCAGAAGACTGGGATTTGGCACATATTACAGAATAAAGGTTTTTTAGAATAATTTGTATATATGATGATATTAGTGAATAGTTAATTACTTACTCACCTATTTACTTTTATACACACTCAATCTTGATCAGGGTTGTGAGAAAGCCAGTGCCTAGTTGGCAGCACAGGGAGAAAAGCAGGAGAAACCCTTGACAGTGCACAACTCTTCATAAATCACATATATGGTCACATTATTTAAAAACACCATTTAGCTAAAATGCGAAATGAGGGAGGAAACACAGACACAAGGATAACACTGAACAGTTGTACCTGTCAGGAACCCGGAAACTCTGGCAACCAGTGGGGATTCAAAGAACATGGCAACCAGCAGAAACAGATGTTATGGTGCAGTCACATAAACTAATGAACGGCAGCTGGTTGAATCTCAGCACACTGATTTACCGGGTTATTTAAGTTGAGTTTTTGTTCAGGTCAGTGTGCGGCATTATAAATGTAAAACAAAAAAGAGATAGATATACTATACCTATGCTGAGAGTTTCATTCTTTATTTCATGCTACGTATTTTGCCAGGTTACGTCTAGTTTCTTGTTCTATTTTTTTTCCTCAAGTTTTATGTTCATTGCAAGTTTATATCTTTGTTGTTTTAATTGGAAAAAGGATCATTATTAAAAAGAACCTTTCTGCGTTTATTTCTGCCTCATCCTGTGCCATCCCTTGCGGAGTATCGTTACAGTACCACTGCTAGACTGGATCTCCAGAAAGGAGCAAAGACAGGCAGATTCCCCCTAATGAGTTGCATCAGCAACACATTCATTGAGGTGGATTTTGTGTTTTGTTGAACAAAATGTCATTGTTCTGTAAATTTGGAGGATGCGGGCATTCATTCAGGCCATCAAAGAAAGACAAGATTCTTCTGGGAAAAAGTGATAAATAAAGATTATTAGACTTTATTATGGTTATTAGAGTTGTTAGAGCTTTTCCTGCTGTATAAAAATCAGCTCCCTAAGGGGAAATGGAAACATGAAGATGGTGTCCTCATTTGCCTTTTCTTCAGCCACACGCAGAATAAACTTCCAAGCAGAGATTGTTTTACCAGTTCTTCTCAGCATTGATCTGTTTTTTTTTTGTCTTTGATCTGTTCTCATGTACTCTATCGCTCTTTCACCTCCCACAGACTCTATCCTCTCTACCTTGCCTGCTGATTATGACTGCCATCACCTGCTCATCATTATCTCCCTCTATACTGTGTTTTCCCTCTTTACTCTGCCGGATAAAATGCCTATCTCTCTAGCCATTCTCTATGTTTTTAGATTACCGAGCCTTTTTTTGATCCTCTATTTTTGAATAAGCTTAGTGCTTTTGGATTTTCAATTCAATTCAGTTTTATTTGTAATTCAATTTTATTTATTTTTGTTGTATCTTCTGTTTTATGATGCGCCAAATGTTCTCTATCTGGGGGGCGCTGTTGAGCACGCAATGGAGTAGCATGTATTTCGTTTGAGCTTCTATCTGGACTTATTGTAAGTAATATTTAAAAAAAATTTAAGTTATGTTTTCAACCTTTTTTAGCTAAACTAGACATAGTTTATTTCAAGTGATTGTATTGCAGTGCCGATGGCGACAAACCTGTGTAAATATTATTATACAGGAGTGTCTAGTGCTGGGCCTAGGAAGACCTTGAACACGAGTTCAGTAGAGGCCCCGACACACTCACCCGCACTGCTGCAGGACTGTAAGCTATGGATACTGAAACTGTGAAGTCAGAGATTTTACTTTCTTTAAAATCTGAAATTGCATCTGTGATCAAATGTGAGTTAAAAAACCGTGCTGGCTGATGATTTCGACGCTATTAAATCAGAGCTGCACGCTGTGAAGTTGGAGATAGTGAACAACATGGTGACTTTTCACTCCGAGATTAAAGACTCCGAGACTCCATCTAAAAGTTACTATAAAGGAAATGGAAGGAGGACTCTCAATAGGGTCAGATGAAGTGACCATGCTATAAACAGCGGTGATGTAAGTATAGACAGAAGTGATAGTGCTGCAAGAGAAATGTGTGGACATGGAATGTGTGGACATTTTGGGGTGGCAGAGACGAAAAACTTTTTTCAAACTAGTAAAATATTCTCTACAGATTATGAAGTGCTTGTGGACCGTTTGCATATGGCACTGGCCTCGAGAATTAAAGACGGGAAGCCACGGGCTATCAAAACTCCATTACTATCAAAACTGCGTCTGGGTATTAGCACACGCACGGAGTCGGGCCCTAATTAGAATCACTTTCAATTTTCCCTGACTATACAGATAGTGTCGCTAAAGCTAGAGCTGCATTCAATGAGACCAAAAGAATGCTCAAAAGTATCAGCATTTCAGATTTACATGATCAATTGATCAACATTAAGATAACTCAATATCCATGAGTTATCTTATTTTTTATCTTATCTTATCTTATTTAACCATTCAACATGATTTTGACCATGTGGAATGGAGGTATCTTTTTAAAAGTGTGAGTTTGGTCTGAGTTCTAAATTAATAGTGTGGCTAAAAATTCTATATACATCACCCCGGCAGCTGTGCGTACTAACATTGAACATTGATGTGTGTATAAACATTGATCATATGTTTATAGATATTAGAATCATATCTCTTGTAACTAAATGTGAGTACGAAGCAATAGTAATGTGTGATCATGGTTCTGTATCATTGACAATGCTTATCCCCAATACACTGTCAAATTATCGGCCCTGGAGACCTTTACTCATTTTATTGAATTTGAAATTAAACCATTTTCAAATCAAACCCCAGGAATGTCCGCTTTAAAAGATTGGGAGGAACTTAAAGCATATTTACATATAATATCCAGTTCTTATCATACTGTGCATGCAAAAGACGACAAGAACATCTACGCCAGAAAGAACTGACGGATGAATTACTCGAAACTGACTAGAAAGCCGCCATCCTGACGCTAATAATTTGAAAAAGCAGATTGCTCTGCAAACCAAATTTGTTTTACTGTCTACATGAAAATCAGAAAATCTTATTTTCAAGACGCACCACAGATATAATGAACATGGAGAAAAACCAGTTCATCAGTTAAAGCAAAAAGCACTCAGCAATAAAATGTAGTTTAGCATAAAAATTACAGACAATCTTGCAATTAACTCTTGTTTCCAGATCTATAGTCAATGAATTGTCACCAGTCCCTGCGCAATGGAAGATTTTTTTCAGAAGTCTAAAGATTGCCTCTATAGACGCAACGGTAAGGGACGATTTGAATAAGGATATTTCAGCTGAGGAAGTAATTAAAGCAATTAACTCTTTGCAGAGTGGCAAATCCCCAGGTCCAGACGGATATTGTGTGGAGTTTTTTAAAAAGAATTCAAGGGCATCCTTGCACCATTGTTGTTATCAGTCTTTAACGAGTCACTACTGTCGAAGTCATTACCTTTAACAATGCGGCAGGCCATTATTTCCCTAATTCCTAACAAAGATAATGACACACTAGACTGTAGCTCATATCGCTCTATTTCCCTTCGTAATGTTGATGTTAAGGTCCTGTCAGGCCCAACAGACATAGTACTGTCTTTAGATGCAGAAAAGGCTTTTGGCCATGTGGAATGGAGGTATCTTTTTAAAAGCGTGAGTTTGGTCTGGGTTCTAAATTAATAGTGTGGCTAAAAATTCTATATACTTCACCCCGGCTGCTGTGCGTACTATTTTTGGTACAAGATTGGTATGCCGCCTATCCCCGCATCCTTTTGCTATTGCAATTGCAATTAAAGGTGTGTTCCCCTAAATGCAGACGACATGCTGTTATATATATCTGAACTTGTGTGATGTTCACTCCATCACTAGTGGACAATGTTTTTACTGTTTGGTCCGAAAGGGGTGTGGTTTCATTGTCTGACCTTTATTATGAAGGTAATTTTATTACCTTTGACCAGTCCAAATATGAAACATCCCCAAGGCACAGTTTCACAGATATCTACAAATCCTTAGTTTTATGATGTCACACTCTAGCTATACACTCTTCTTGCACCTCCCCCTTCTTCATTGCTGGAATTAATTCTCAAATTCAAAATGTATCCTAGGCAAGCCATTGGACGGATTTATGAATTAATCAATGTGCATTGCAGTACCCCATTAAATCAGGTTAAAAGCAAATGGGAGACGGACATAGCTGATACGCTGCCAGAAAGGTTATGGCAAAAAATAGTGGACAGAATAATCTCATCCTCCATTAGTTTTAGACACATTTATTTATATATTTTTCCTTTCGTTTTTCGGGTAAAGGCTCATTGATGCTCTGTTTCAACTGTTCTATATGCATGGGCTTTTGTGTTCATTGAGAAAATTCTATTTAAAAAATACCTCGATCAAAACAAATGTTTTCTATATGTACTGCAGGCTGGCCAGTTTAATACCCGGACCCTTCTTCTACACAGCCATGCTCCTGTAACTGATGCACTGATGGTTTGGAATTATCATATTGATGCAAGGACTTCCCAGAAAGACACGTCATCTGGATCGGAGCATATGTTGCTGGAAATACGTTTCAGCATTGATGGTGTCCTTTCAGATGTGCATGTGCAAGCTGCCCATGCCACCTGAACTAATGCAACCCCTGAACTGAGCGCTGATAACAACTTGGGTTGTCCTTCTCCTTTTTAAACAGAATGACATGGCATCCCTGATTTCCATAAAGAACTTTTGATTCGTCCGACCACAGAACAGTTTTCCACAGTCCATTTTGAATGAGTCTTAGCCCAGAGAAGACCTCTGCACTTCTGGATCTTGTTTAGATACAGCTTTTTCTTTGAACTATAGAGTTTTAGCTGGCAACGGATGGCATGGTGAATTGTGTTCGCAGATAATGTTATACATTACAGGAAGTATTCCTGAGCCCATTTTGTGATTTCCAATACAGAAATATGCCTGTATGTCATGCATTGCCATCTAAGCGCCTGAAGATCATGGACACTCAGTATGGTTTTCCACCCTTGACCTTTAAGCACATAGATTCTTTTAGAAGGAGAAGGAGAAGAAGAAGGAGTCATTAATTTACGATACAGATCATATTGGGGAAAAACTTGTTCATTAAAACAAAATTTGATAACAAACAAGATTTATCAATTGACCATAATGGACAACAAAGTCTCTCAACTTGGATTGCACCACTGGCTGTTTTGTACCACTTGAAAAGTACATTTTATTTCAGAATAACCCCTTGGAAGAAAGGAAAGCTTATCTCAAAGAACATTACATCTGTTTCAGATGCTGTGGATCATTTAAACACACTGCAAAAGATTGCAAATAATATTATTATAATAGGATTGTTACAATAATAATAATAATAACAATAATAATAAGAGGATTTAACGTTCTCAAGAAACATGTATCAAAAAATGGTAGAACATCATATTTCAAACCAAACACTGTAAAAAGATGTTTTTCCATTGATTCCTATAAAGAATCAATAGAATATGATATACATACATATATATATACAGGAGTTAGACAATGAAACTGAAACACCTGTCATTTTAGTGTGGGAGGTTTCATGGCTA